>JAVJAQ010000145.1:15709-117430 GCA_032362365.1 Zygogramma bicolorata
GCGTTCTATTTTAAAAAATGGAATTTTGGTCTGTAGCACCTACACCAAACACCCTGTATATTTAAAAATCATATCAAAATATAGCTCTCATGAACTCCCAAAACTTTTGTATGAAACATTTTTGTGTATCTCCTTCAACAAACCAGATATTGCCTGTCACATAAAATGTGGGACACCCGGTATATATATATATATATATTTGACCTGCTACTCATGTTACGAATTCAAATTCATAACATTATACATGCCGAGTGCGCATGACACGACCAAACGGCCGCTTTTAGAAAGGATGGAAAATTGTCGCTCGGACGATATTTCCGAACGACTACAACCAAGATTTTAGAGTGTGACGTCATGTTTCACCCCGAGTTCTCAAACGATTTTGAAACGCCTGGACGCGCCGTGTGTATTTTCTAAACGCAACCCTGATGATACATAATTTTGGAAGTGGCGGCAATATTATTGTTATTTCTGCTCTACTATTTGTTTAGGCTCCTTTTCAGTAATGAGTCTGACAATACTCAATCAAGAATACATTCTGGATCAAGATTTGTGTAACAGAAATATAAAAATTCATAGCAGAACTCCTCCAAACGATAAGTAAATTCGAACCTTCCACTCCACATTGAAACCAGAATTCAAGTTGTAATGGCAAACAAAATACATCAAGATAATGTTATGAAAAAAAAAACACATATTATGTTCCATCAGATAAATTCGAGTATTTTTCACGTTGAATAGCCCCAAACAAAAACGAAAGAGCCGCCATTTATTTGAAACATATTCCACGGCACCCTCTCAATGAAATTCCATTATTGATTATAAGGGTTAAAATTCGCACCCCTGGTCCCGAAGCGAAGTGAAATTTATTGACGAAAAGGTAAACAGAGTATGTTCAAGAGCGATTCCTGAGAATTTGGTTGTGCTAGAAATTTTATTTCAATATATTATTGTATTCTTGAATAAAAAGGATGCTCTCCAGCTCCTTTTCATCAAATAATTTTTTATTCATATATGACATATCAAGTCGTTGAGACATGTATATCAAACAAACTATAACAGAGTCCACCAAATCAATCGAATAATCAAAGATTGCTGTTGTTTATTGAATTGTTTACATATCATAAAGATGTGAATTGATTTCTTACTGGCGCGCCACTGATCAGGGCCTGCGGGCGTTTCCGGAGAAACTGGCCGCCAGGAATGGCCGCCAAATTCACACCGGTGCTTTTTCACAACTTTTGAAGATTTGAGTAAACGCCTCTTCAGGCAATTTTTGCAAGTTCATTGATAGTATAAATCATACGATAGTTAGTCTCTAGCCGAGCGAGCTTGCTTTGTATGCCTAGGTATCATCTGGATTTCTCTTCAATATAAATTGAAATGTCGGCGTGATGTGCCCAATCTCTCCCAATGATTTTGACTCAAAAAGGCTGCCACAAACTTTTTATCAGCCGATAGTTTGGTCGCCTTCTCACCAGAACGGATTGGTATACATAATCGCCATCAGTCTAATGTGCGCATATGCACACCTCTCCATACTTCAATTTAGAATCCCAGGAACCATACTAATCAAGCCACCACTGCCCAACAAAAATCAAATATATTTGCAAATATGTTTGCTGGAATTCTACTTTGGAAAAGATCCCTCGAATATCACGCCTGTCGACAGTCATATGCCTGAAATAATTTTTCACCAAAAAAAATGTAAGGAATATTTTGATGGACCTGAAAATGAATAAGGCTTGTGGAACTGATGGAATCCCAGCAATTGTTCTTAAAGGGTGTGCCCCCGAATTGACACCATTACTTTGCGAAATATTTAACTTTTCATATAACTAGTTTTGCGAACGACAGTACTCCTCATACTAGTTTCTCTTCCAGAGTCCCCATAACAGCTCAAGAAACGAAATTCAAAGAAACATTCACATTAATAAAATTAACGATGACTTGGTGAAAATAATAGAATGTGGTAACATAAACTTGATGGAATTTAATGCTGGGAAATCCCAGGCATGTTTCTTCTCAAAGAAAGACGATCTATCATCATCTAGTATTCAGATGTCAGCCTGAAAATTCCTGAAAAGTCAATTATCTCGATGCTAGGAATAACGATCAGTAATAATCTCTCATGGAAAATCCATGTGAGATCGATCGCTGTAGATGCTTTCCAGAAACTTGGATTTCTATTTCGTGTGAGGAAATACTTCTTCTCTTCTCCTCAGCTTCTAATGATCTACAAGGCTCAGATACGACTTGTCTTGGAATATAGTTCTCATGAATGGAGCTCAGCACCAAAAAATTCAAAGAGGCTTCTCGATTCTATTCAGAGAAAGGTAATTTGCCTTGTTGGTGATTTTTCGCTCACAGACTAGCTCACTTCATTGGAGCATTGTAGAAGGGTCGGAGACTTGTCTCTCTTCTATAGATATTTTTATGGTCGGTGCTCTTCTGAATTGTTATCATTCGTTCCACCCTTGCCGATATCTACACGTTTGACCCGACGAGTACTGAATTCCCACCCCTTTGTTGTCAGATTGGAGACCTGTCGAACATATCTTGCTCTGGGATCTTTTTTCAATATAACAGCTGGAGTATGGAACTCCTTGTCAAGAGAGGTTTTTCCAAACTTCAAAAATTCAAAGTGCATATTAATTCGTATCTCCCATCCCTTGATTCACACGGTGTTCTTTGAACATTACTGGACTTCCCTTCCGTGTTAATTTGCAAAAAAAAAACCTTGACGTTTTTGACATAGTTAAAAAATTTCAAACCTCAAGTATTTAGTAAGCGATTATTATCGTTTTTAGTATCTTCTTACTCCAAAAGTCAGTCATGAATTGTGCTTCATGTACATATTTGTTATAATTTCAGTCATATTTCGAAATTTGGATAACATCACAGTGTCACTTCGACCAAGAAGTTTACCTAATTGCACCACTTTGTCAATCATTGCATTTTTTGGCGTATTTTGTAATGCTGATAGGTCGCAGTTTATGCAATCTATTTTTAGATACACATTTTACACAGTGACCAGTGAATTCTTCATTTGGGTTTTTATTTTCAAAACTTGACTTTGGCATCAATTTTTGCTTCGACCAACTGTTGCTGTTTTCGAATCTGTTATTGAGAAAAACCGACAATTTAATGGAACACACCTAGAAAATCCGAAGTGACCTAAAAATTTCCTATTTTTTTCCTGTGAGTAAAAAATAGAAAAAATCCTAAAGTACTTTGAAAAAGAGCCCTATGCGGGCAAGGGATAGCTTCACTATTCTTGAGTGCCGCAGCAGCCCTGATCTACTTACTAATTGGTAGAATGGGTATCAACACAAGCAAAAGTGAGTTATTTATTGGATCCGGAAGGGGTTAGAAAAATTTCTGACTCTACTAGGAAACGAATCGGCAATAAGGACCATGTAACTACTAAAATGCAAGCGCTTCGGCTCACACGGCTACGAACACGGATACCTACCTGTGATGTATGATTTCTTTAGTCACTTTGTATGTGTTTCTTTTGATTAGTTACCGATGTATTTATCATAAAAATGACAACCAAAAAAATGTCATGTTTTTCAAGAATATATTTGTATGTTATAGAGAATAAAGATATTTTCAATACATTGCACTACCTATGTAAATGTAAACATAATTTGGTTCAAGGAGTTCTTATCAGGAACAGCCCAGAATCCAGCTGATAAAAGTCACTATTTGCTCCCACTTACTCATTTTGAGTCACTGCGCAGATCACAAATCCGATGTTGTGGCATTCTTCCTTCATTTGGAAGTTATGGCCTTTCATAGTTCAGAAAAAGGCATATTTTACCTTCTTTTCGCACCAGAAAACGGAACTCACGTGTTTTGTATCATCAGGGTACCAATAAACTCATTCCACCTTCAGCACTCTTTTCCAAATTAGGTATAACCATTTTTCGTCATAAAACTCGAATAAAAACTTCTGAAACGATTTGGTGGTGAATTGAAATGCTTGTGTTCCTAATTTGATTGTAATATTGTGTGAAAAGAGCTGCCTTCTTTCTAAACTCTGAAGAGCAATGACTGCCAAATGAAGGGAGAGCATTATGTTGTTCACTTCGCTTGGAATTTGTGTTCAGTAGCTCAAAATACGTCAGTAGGAACAAACAACTTTTCAAGCATTTGGTGACCAGATAACAGACTTTTATCATTGGCAATATCAGAACAATTACTGTACCTAAGTGCCTAGTTGAAATCTTGGAAGATATTTATTCTCTCATCTGGCATCAAACTACTGAATTCATCACTGGAAAAATGATCATTTATTCTTTTGTTCCTACCCCATGATTTATCAATGTTTGGCAAAAATTCAACAGAACAAACTATTAGATGAAGAAACATCAATTTCTCAGTATATAAACCATTTTAAAATTATTATCATCCTTTCATTTTGATTTTTAAGGGCATATTCAGTGAATGCATAATTTAGTAGATAATGCATAACACAAATTCACTAAACATCCGCCTATAAAGTTCTTGCTGAGCAATCAACAATAAATAGGCCATCCCTTGATTGTTTCAATCCCCTTAATTTGAGGGATGAGAGAGAAGAGCAAAGGATACAATGAAGATGCTGATTGTTCAATTAGCCACTTTGAAAGCACCTCTCAATGTCTCAATTGACACAATTTTCAAGAGTACTTACTCCTTTCGACGGACTCCTTTCTTTTTTATTGTTTTGGCATAATCCCAATCTCTTTTTATCTTCAGATATTAACAGCTTTTGTTCCTGTAGAAATTGCGTTATATCTCCAGACATTGTATGAACTATGATGGAATGAGAACTACAGCATAACGAACTTTTTGAACTTTAAAAAATACGAAACTTCAACTTCATACTTCATCTTCATATGTGACATAACTATCTGTCAAACCAAACATTGGCGTTTTCTAGCGTTTAATGTTTAATGTTCAATATAAGAAATCAGTTCAATGGTATTCGAGGATGTATCGGATGTATACAAATACAATTCGTCATGACGTCATATTTTTGCACTCGACGCGCGTCAAAGTTAGCATGTTCAGGAGAAAACAATTGAATGCAAGAATTGAATAGTTGTTGAGTTCAAACCATGGATTCAGTTGTGTAATAAACTCAATAATAGAAGAGAATGAAGAATAAGTAACAGAATTCAGAACTTCGAAGCGATGAAACTTTTATTTTATATATAAACGCCACGGCAAATCGAGCGGTTAAGGCTGAATTCGAATTCACTTTTAGACCAATCAGAAAGCTATCGGATCGTCGTACGATCGGATTTCGTATCTGAATCCAGCCTAAATCCGCTGAACAAAATTGTTATACTGTCAAATTTTTTGCAGCGGCTTTGAGCGTAATCTGTTAGACGCGGCTAATGGACTTTCCGCACGGCTGCCAATTAAGGCTGGATCGCTGGATTCAGACAGATCCGAAATCCGATCGTACGACGATCAGATGGCTTTCTGATCGGTCTAAATTTAAATTCAACCTCGCTGAACGAACCCATTGACGTATATTACGTCAATGGTGACAGGACCTTGGCAGAGAACTGTCAACTTCAGTTCAACTGCTACCACACCGTATCGCCAACGTTCATATATAGGAAAGTTACGAAATGTCACGAGTTTGGGTGAGTTCGGGTTGTTAACTCCTTTCGATTTTCTCACTCCTCTTTCCTCCAAGCCGTTCGAGTATGCTCATTAGAACGCAAAGAGTTGACTCCATTGTGTTCGGGTATGGTAGAAGTAGATCGAAAGGAGCTAACTCTCTAGACACCGTTGGCTGAGGGTGCGTGTTATGGATAGGGTTGTCATGAGATTGTCACTATACTTGTCAGACTGTTCGAAAAACGTCTAATAATATTCTAGACTGATACAAATTTTGAGTTTTCTTCCAATTCGTTTAGCATGGCAGCAATTATATCACACGAAACCCATTCAGTTATCAACGTGGATGAACAAGTATATGTAACAAATGGGAAATTAGCGTTGCAGGATAAAAAGAGTAGGTCTAACAGGTTAGATGAAAATTTTGCTTGAATTGCTGATCAGAGATGTAAGGCACAGTTAGTTCCGCATAGTTTTCAACTCTCTCAATAAAATCTTCTTCGGATGAATCTTGAAAAATAATTTCTCGCGTATTCAATAGCTACTAATTTAGGTTCAATCATGATTTGAATTTTCAAATTTGGAATCTGCGCTCTTTTGTGTCTTCGCTTCGCGCTCTGACACGTTCGACTTCAATTTGACGCACCGAACTCCATGACCACGTGACGAAAACTCCACTCTTTTTCCGCTCCCTCACCTTACTGCCAAGCCGAACTCACCCTTTATAGGCGATGGGGTTTGGGGAAATCGAAGTTGGCAATTCTGGGGTAAATTGGGTAAATTGAAAATCTCTATAGGTGGCATAACCCCATAGAACCAAAGATAAACAGAAAAAGTGCAAAGAAATTGTCACAGAACACACAAACATATCTTTTATGTGGCTGATTCCTGATTGTCTCTGTCTCTTGGTGTCTTTGTTACTCAGTTGTAAAAGTAAAAGATTTGTTGCGTTGTCACTTGTCACAGCCCACAGCATACCTGAACCTGCGTTGCGTTGTGTATTCTGTCTTGTCTTTGTGGAGTTTAAGGAATCATTTTGCAAGTATTTTAAGTCGTTTGTTCAATTTTCATTAGTGTAAGGAGTTTCTAAGGACCGGTTTCTCAATGCAAGTTATCTATCAGATGAAAATAACCAATAGTTTTCATCCTTGTCACTGCCAATTAATACTCATGCGTACCCTCTCATTTCCTCTATCTATCTGACAAATAACTCATGTATCCTTGTATTGAAAAACTGGCCCTTAGAGTAATATTTTACTAGCTTTAAAGTGTTTCTATTAGGATAAGTTTATTAGGATAAGATTTCATTCACGAATAATCATAGTACTCATTTTGTATGAATGGACTATATCACAATTGGTTGCAAGATTACGAAGCGATATCTTCGAAGAGGCATTTTGTTCATGAGTTTATTTGGATTCCTATATAAAATTCAACACTATACATTAGAAGACGTAGATAACGTTCAAAGTATAATACAAAGCTCAAACATTTTCTTGGTCTCGGAAAAGATCCATTTCATATAGGAGTGATTATCATACTCTGGCAAACTTTATTGCTGCATGAGGAACAGTCCCACTTTTTTTTAAAACACAGGTTTTCCTTTCGGATTTTCACCAACCATACACATTCATAAATTTTTCATTTACTTTCGTTTTCAATTTTCACATATATCGAGATCAGATCGAGTTGAATTATCTGTCAAACCAAACAATAATACGAAGAGTATATCCACACTTTTTCTCAACTGACATTCATCAGTATCGAACACCATAACGTTAGATTTTCAATATACTCGAATATTCATAGATCTTATTTGGGAAGCAGGTATTTTTTTGCAAACTGTTGTTATCCACCAATCAGATACCAGAAACTGAAATCCACTTGCATATTAGTATATCGTGGAATTTCACCTTAAACTCCTCATTGACGCCCCCGCAATATTAAGGGATCTATATGATGACATTTCGTAACCTTCCTCCTATATACCAACGTTGCGTATCGCTTAGTTTGAAATCCCAATAATATACGTTACACAAGATCAACCCGGTAGATAAAATAAATTTCCTTGAGAATTTGTTTCAATCATGAATTCCTCATTTCCGACCCGTTTCCTTTTCATAATAACTTCCTTGAAATATTATCGTAAGCCATATTTCATAGCTTCGGTTTGCATGTTGCTTGATTTCTTGTCCACGATTTTCTACTCTTCTCATAAAAGTATAGCTTATCCAATCCATCTTGGCACAGAACTAACAACGTACTGTAGTTATTATATAGACTGTTTAGGCGAATTGTAATGGCTTTCTCATCGTGGAATATAACTGGACAGAATTCAAAATAAAAACAGTACCAATATATCAACGCAAAAAGGTCATTCCTTACAATAACTAGATGAATACAAAGTTCAAGAGGCTTTGTTACAAGCTATTCCTATTCTTTAGTTTTGGTTATTGTTAATCAATGCTATCAATCCTTAGACCTCTGCGGATGCCGCTGTTGAGAATATACCACAGAATTAAGATCAGAATATAAGCAATTTCAGAAACAGTTGTTTGACGTTATTCAATGCATAATCCAATAGAATTTGATCTGCAAAGTAAATATATTAAAGGCTATATGGCTTTGCTGCCATGCTGGTAATCCTTTTTTCAATTAGTATGAGTACACGTACTTTCTTCATTTCCCAAGAATTTCACTTAGGGTTTGAGTTAACTATTGTGTAAATTAAACTGTGTTTTCTCATGATGAAATGTTCACTTGCAAACGTAGTAACTATTCGTATCATACACACTACCTAGCAAGAATTCAAATTTAGACCATTTAGACCAATCAGAAAGCTATCGGATAATCGTACGATCGGATTTCGGATCTGTCTGAATCCAGCCTTAGACGCAACCATTTTCATGAGCAGCAAGCAGCAAGATTCTTGTCGCTGGAGCAGCAATATGGATCTGCGCAAGCACACTTTCATTTTGCTGCACTCGCAGCAAGAATTTTATTGCCCATGAAAAAGCTCCTTAATTACCAAACGTCAAATGTCAAGTCATATGCAATGTTGACAATGTTGAAACTTGAAACTTCAAATAGTTCAAAGAGACTTTTTAACGGTTTTTATCGTTTGTTTTAATGTATTTTATTCCCATTTTTGAATCGCTCGATATTTAAATACGACCATTGTTGAAAGAAATAAGTCTTTAATTCATCATGGATAATCCTGTGTGGGACAGAATATTGGTAGACTGGGTAAGTGCTATAATATTGTTTGTTTACAGCTATAATATTCATGAATTCTAGGTGAATTGTTTGAAATTATCTAAACCTATACACAAACTGGACGACTTGAAGGATGGACTATTTTTCAGCAATTTGCAGAAAGTTATGTAAGTATTAGTTTTATATAAATTGCATTATGAACAGACTCAAAATTCAGTCATAATAATGTCCAGAACACCTAATTCTTGATAGTTTTGATGACTAAAGTTAAATAAATCGCAAATTCAGTTAAATGAAATCGTTCAACGATTTGATATTCTGAGAAAAGATGAACGACTTGTTCTGGTCTCTGCTGGATGTTAGAATTGTCCGAATTGACAACATACTTCAACAGTGAAGAGGGCAGAAGATTGCATTGTGGTAAAAATGTTATCTCAACAATGCTTGGTTTGATAAAAATTATTTCATATCTAAAAATGATGGACCTTCAAAGGTAGCATTTCTCATTTTTTTTTGCCATAAATCTTTTGTAATACATATCTTTATTCATAGTTCTCCTTTGCACCTTATTAACCCTTTATTAAACACTTCTGTGTACAATTATTCAAATTTTTATTGAGATCTAGGACAGGTTAGAAACATTTGTGTTTCTCAGATCAGCTTGAATTGATCTAATAATGATATTCATTTCTGAATGTAAAATTGGGAATAATTGCCAAAAAAACTCATCAAAAAATTTAAGGGGATGAGGTGACTGAAACCACAAGTATTTTGATCGTTTCATGATCTTTGAGGCACTATAAATTCATCAAAGGGAGAGTGTCTCGTTATATACATCATATAGTATGTAACAATAAACATTTTTTCCTTCATTAATAGCTGGTTTGGGGATGAGAGCCTCTTATTTGAACATATCAGGCTATAGTGATGAAAGAAAAAAGATTTCATATCTTTGCTATGAGAACCAAAATATATTACAATTTGTAGTTAAATCTGTTGTGTCAATGATTATGATTTGGTTTACTGATATTAAAATATTTTTTCAATTACACTTTTTCAGAAAAAAATCATCAGAAATAGATTCGGATGTCTTAACTTCTCTATTTCACATACTTAGTCAGCATTACCCACACTATGAGATTCCCAATAGGTCAAATGTTCACTTGAGTGATCTATCATACTTAGATTTGTGTGCAATAACATCTTTATTAATGCACTACACTTGTATACATGACAGGCGTGATGTTTTAACATCTCCTTTGTGCCAAAATTTGCAACAAGTAATACAAATCAATATCAAAAACTTTCTGGAGAAAGTACAAGATTGTCCTAAACTAACCAATGAGGAACTATTTATCATTATAAAATGCTGTGTTGAAGAAAAGCGTAACGAAAGCAGTGACCACTGTGACAGTTGGTTATCATCTGTTTCTGCTTCAAACAATTCCAAAGAGAGTCCTCTATTAGAAATTTTGAGAACTCCTGCTTCAAAAGCTAGCAGAATTTTGGAAAGGGACAAGGAGATCGTAAAACTCAAGGCAGCTGTGGAATTGCTCCAAGAAGAGAAAGATAACCTGGAAGAAGACTTGAGACTACAAGTAGCAAAGAACAAAAAATTTGGTGAGTTCTTTCAGCTCTTTTATATGAATTCACAGAGAACTTGGTTCACTGTCGAACTCATTCTTGGTTTTTGATTTCCAGAAAAACAGCTAAATCAAAAAACAGTTGAGATATCCAGGCTGAGAAGTGAAGTGCTTGTCTTGGAAAATCGTACTCCACCTCACTACCAAGATAAGGATTTCAGAGAAAATCAAAAAATCTTGAGAACCAAGATAGAAAGTTTAGAACAAATTGTAGAGCAGTGTGATAAGGAAAATGAACAACTTCAAGATGAAAGAGATTCAGCAAAGGCACAAGTGAGTAAAGAAGTATCAGCAGCCATTTTTTCTTTGAAATCGGAAGGTAAATTGTTGGATTTTTTGGTGAGATCCCCTTTTACAAATGAAAACAGAAAGTTTATAATAAATAATGGTTATAGAGCATGCATGAGTTACATAAGATATGTTGTAAAATGCTAACAGAATTTGTAACAAAACTCTTGGCTGATAATAGTATTAACGAACAGTTTTAAACAGAAGGTAAAAATAGATCAGGGAGGGATATTTACATTAACCAACAGATAAACTCTCAGAATAACAACTTCGCATACTCAACCATATGTGAAATTCTTCACTGTAACATGAGTATTTTATATCTTGCCCTATATTCAAAATTTGCGTGGTATAATTTTTCAGCATTTCTCTTGTTGAATATTCTTTGATTACTCAAATTGAATAGCATCTTTTTTATAACTTTCCGCTCATATTGTTAATGTGCGAATTCAAGTCTAGGCTTTCGTTGATACATACACCTGAGAATTTTACGTCTTTGGAGAACGTTACCAATTCTAAAACTATTGTTTCTCTAATATTGAGTGCTAGTTCAGCTCAATAAAACTCAATGAAAGTATTGTTTGGCCTAAGTACCTCATTTCCTTCTGTTTGCAGCCGTTGGAAAGATTTAGCTGTTACCATTTAGCAAACTCTTTTGATATGTGTATATCATTCATAGATGTTTGAATCATTCATATGAAAATGAAGAATACAGTACTCCCCTGCCTACATGGCGCAACAGGTGCTGAATCAAATAGAAGACACGTTTTCTCGCTGAATTTGTACCAATCCCTCGAAAATTGAATCAAACAGATACCAGGCATAACCCAGTCAAACACATCCATGGCTATATTGAAGAATTTTGATAACCGAGACTTTGGTAATGATTTCAATGATTTTTTGTGGAGGGAAGGAATTGCAAACGCCCTCTGTTTATATGTGTAAACCATTCATAGAGGTTGCGCTGAATAAAACAATATTTGCTGAAGGACTACGTTGATGGCAATCAAGAAACCTGATTATTTTTGTGAAAAGAAGGAAAATTTCAATTGTATTTCTCTTTTTCTCTCTCCCTCTTACCTCTTTCATAGAAGTTTTGTATTCTTTTTGCACTGACTTGGAGAAGAAAAAAAAAAGAAATGTTATCCCAATTGTTTTGTTCTCACCTATATAATTTTCATTTTATATTTTCATTATTATTATAATTTTTTCAGTAATTTTTATTATGCGTAAGTAAATATTGTATGCCTTTTTTCACTGGCGTATTCGCAAATATATCGCGCACTCCTCGTATAAGTGATTCCATAACACACACACAGAAGTCAGTCGCTGAAACAGTGAAGGCAAGCACAGTTGGCTTTGCTTATTTGATGGTATTCTTTTTTTCCCCTCTCTCTCTGACGCTCGCCCATCTTCCCAAATAACGGAAAAACAGATCAGATTCAATTCAAATGAAACTACAGGCCACTTTTATTCACAAACGAACATTTTTGTCCTTCTAAACGGGATACTTCCACGAATGGAAGTTGTTGATTGTTTTTTGGGGTTTGGAAGAGGAATACTTCCAGATAGCACAACAAAGGTGTTATCATGATATACGCTCATATTTCGAAAATCATTTTGCTCTCGAATTCATATCAATATTTTTGTAATTGTTTCACCATAGTCAATTAATATTCAGTTTCGTTTGTAATATCTCATAATTATTGTTGAATTGGAGTGCCTGACTTGAAAAATTCCAAAAAAATGATAACTTCTTCATACTTTTTTTTATGCAAGTACTTACATTTGAGTTTAATTGATTTTATATTCTCATAATATTTGATATATATTCTTAAATAGTGTCATTATTTCAATTATTCAAATTAGTTTGAATCAATCCATCAGTTCAACATTTCAACGGTTTTTGCTCTCCTTTTTTGTGTGAAGGCTTTTGCTGTTTCATTGATTTTTGTTCCTGTGATAATATTAACGATGACGCAGCAAAAAATAATACATAAGGCAATGCGAGAGCTCTGCATTGACCGTATGAGTGGATTATCCGTTCTGGCTGATTCAGCAAAATCATCTTCAGATATTCATGTCTTAAAAGCTAGATATTCGCACATTCATAAAATTCATTAAGAGTTTGAATCGCACAATGCATTGTTAATTCAACTTCACTGATAGTTACGACAATTATGAAGTCAAAGTCATTTTACGACAATTATGAAGTCAAAGTCATTTTATCAAAATTATTACTCGAGTAAATCCATTTATGACAGCATTTTTGGTGATATCAAGCGGACTTTCAATAATTTTAGTTTCGAATGTGATATAAAATTACCGAAAATCGAATTAGCGAAAGGTGGAGGTGACCTCAAACAGTGGAAAACCTTCATTGTCTCTATTATCAACTTTATAGAAACCTGTTGCTAAGAACGAAAGTATAAAAATATAAAAAAAACATCAAATAAGGTAACCAAATCCAAACATAAAGGTTGAAATGGATTTTTTGGTCGTAATCAAATTAAAGTTTGATTGCTCAAAGAAAATAATGTTGTGACAAAAAAATTGAGATATCAAATATGATATATTAATAAAAAAAATTGAGATTTCGAGTATGAAATATTCGTCAAAAAAATGTAAATAGAGAAATAAATGAAATTATATGAACAACTGTTGAAACCAAGCTTCAGGTCGAGTGTATTCACGACGTTTTCATTGCTGGTATCCGTAATCGTCTTCGGGTAATGACTGACTTCATTGGAATGCGAATAAATCTCATATTAATAAAATCGAAAATTGTCAGAAAATTGATGATCATACGGTCACCTCTCTCAATCTCTGAACATCAGTAGAAATAATTACTGAAAATATAGCGACCTCGACAAACTCTGACTGATCACTTTTCTCACTTTTTCATATGCTTTTGAGACATCTTGATTTAAACATTGTTCCTCGATTCGAAGCAGAAAACGGGTTTCTTTTCATACTCAAACAAGGAATGTGTGTTCTTTGTGTAACACTGAACATCTCATGTCCATGTCAACTCGTGAACGATTCAACTTCGTGAAATCTCATAAATGGTGTGTGAATTGTTTGTGTTCCATGCATTCATTCAAAAAATGTACTTTTTCATTGCTCAAAATGTGGGCAATCTCACATTCCAGCGACTCCTAGTATTCAAACAAATGATAACTCGCATTCTCAACAACCTCTGTCACTCAATGTCCCTTCTCTTGATAGTTTCAATTCCAGTATTCAACTCTCAATGAACATACCTCCTCTCACACCATCCTCCACACGTCTGGCAGCAGATAATCAATTTGCTTCTTCCACGCATACTTGCTGCTCTTTAACACCTTTTAACTCAACTATTCTTCTTTCAACAGCTCCTATTGAGATCCGTGTTGCTCACGGTTCGTTTCAGAAGGCCCATGCGTTGCTTGATAGTGGCACACAGAATAGCTTTCTCAGTCAAAAATGTCTGAGTCGTCTTGTTGGTTCAATATTTTTCTCCCTCTCTTTTTATCGATTCATGGTATTAGTCAAATGAATTCGTCCGTTTCTGAAGGCATTCGTCTCCAGATCCGACCACACGATACTCCAAAACTGATTCTCGATGTGAATGCAGTTGTACTGCCTTTAGTTTGTAATTTTATGCCCAGCTGTTCAATATATATATATATATATAGATATAAGTTCTTGGGAACATATTCCCTAATTGAACATTGCTGATCCCTTGTTTTAAACATAGGGCGAAATCGATCTACTTGGTGTAGATATATTCTTACTCATTTATGAAGATGTTTGTTTCTCTGGAAACCAATTTGAGCCAGCAGTATTTGATACCGCCTTCCGCTGGATTTTCATGGGTTCGGTAAATACAACATCTCAATCCGTTACAAATACTTTGAATTGTTTTTGTGACCCACCATTGGATTCTGAATTTCAACGTTTTTGGAAGGTTTGGGAAGTACCTGAGCCTAAATGTCCCAATCCAGAAGACGATATCTTTGCGAAGAGATTTTCTCATCTACTGATTCACGTAATTCTTCTAGTAGATTCATTGTTAATTTTCCATTTCGATTCCCTTCCCCCACTTTCTCAGATTAAAGAGAAGTTGCTCTCAGGAGATTGTTATCTCTGGAACGTCGATGAAAAATAGTTACTCACTGTGAACAATATGGCGAATTCATTAACTATTATTTGAGTCACTTTCAGAAAATCCCTGATTAGTTCCTCATTCATACTATGTCCCTCATTATTGTGTTATAAGCCCTGAAAGCTCAAGTACGAAGTTGAGAGTTGTCTTTGATGCTTCGGCAAAATGTTCTCATGGAAAATCTTTATACGACATTTTTTTATCCGGACCTAAGATTCAACAAGATGTCGTTTATACTTCGAATTTTCACTTATGGTGTATCCTCCACTCCATTTCTTGCAATCAGATGCATTGATCAGTTGGCAATTCAAATTCAGATAATTTTTCGTTCACTATTTCACCTAGAAACTTTGCTACTCTGACCTTCTGGGTTTCTTATCTACATTCATCGCAAAACGTATCATCCAATCTCTGTGGACCCTTGGGTTAGGTTGGGACGAAAAACCACCCCCCGATATCATTTCTTCTTGAAATAGGTTCAACTCCGAACTGCCATATCTCTCAGCAGTACAAATTCCTCTACTCTTTTCAGCCTGAAATGAAAAATTGAGAATTATTCTGCAGTCATATATTGCAGATGTAATGTAGGATCAACTACTTTCGTGAAGTAATGTGGAAAATCACTAGTAGCACCCTTGAAAACCATATCGATACCTCGTCTCGAACTTTGTGGTGCAACCCTTCTCTCCGACCTTCTGTCTTTTGTTTTGGATATTTTGAAGCAAGAAATCACCCTCGAATCTGTTTTTGCCTGGTATGATTCTTTCACTGCTCTCTCTTGAATATGCTTTTCCCCACATAAATGAAAAACATTTGTGAGCAACCGTGTTAGTCACATTCAGTCCAAACAATCCTCTCATAACAAAATGGTTAAGGCTTTCACGGCCGAGGTTATTAGTATAACTACTTTTCTTCGGCCTTGAAGGCCGTCGTTCTTTGGAATTTCTTCCTAACGTTTCGCTAGCGCGAATGGCCAGCTTCTTCAGCTTACTCATTTTCGATTTCTTAAGGGGTATTTATATTGATGCAGGTAGTCTGGAGTGTTAATTACTTCTGTCGGGTTCGGGGAATAATCATCATTATTAATTGCCGCACTACCTGCCGTGATTTCATTAGTGATTCTTGATTTCCTCAGAATGGGATTCCAAATTCTGTTTAGACCTCTCCTCTCATATTTCTTGATTTCCTCAGAATGGGATTCCAAATTCTGTTTAGACCTCTCCTCTCATATTTGGCACTATGTTTCTTCGAAGAAGGATCCTGCGGATTCTGCATCCAGAGATTTATTTCCCTTGGAACCCGTCCAGGATCCTCAATGGTGGGCAGTGCCCTTTTGGCTTTTGGAGCCACCCCCTTCTTGGCCACTCACCATGCTGCCTTGAAAAATACTCCTGAGTGTTTTGGAGAAGAGAAGAAATGTGTCCTTCTCATTCAAAGGATATCAATATACTAGACACCCTATTGGAACTATATTCTTCTTAATCTAAAATCCAGAGAATTATTTCGTATTCTACACGCTCAAAGAAAACTAGACTCATCACTTCTCATTCTCGTAAAACCTGTTCAGTCTCAAGAGTTTTCCGCTATGAATTGTTTTCTGCTAAGTGGCAAATTCCTATGTAAATATCCCTCCGGAAATTATCTCTTATCATCGATAAAGATAGGTTTCTGAGGGTCGGAGGTCGACTCACCTACTCAGCATTGACTTATGATAAACGTCATCCCCTCCTCCTTCCAGGTCATCATAGATTTACTGAGCTCATTATCGAGTATGCTTAGTAACAATATCTCCATCCTGGTCACCAGAATATGCATTTTTGGATTCTCTCTGCAAAACGCGCCATACGCAAAGTCCTATCTCGGTGTCTAGACTGTTGGAAACAGTATCGTTTCTGTTATCAACTACCTATGGGTAATCTTCCGCCATTGAGAATTTCACAAATCAGACCTTTTTTGTTTATTTTTGAGTGGGAAATTTCGTGGGTCTGAAACGCATAAAGCCTTCATCTCCTTTTTTGTTTGCTTTTCCACGGAGGCCGAATATATAGAAGATGCAACCGAACAGGAAAATATCCAATGTAAATTTATACCACTTTTCAGTCCTCATTTTGGCGGATTATGTAAAGCTAGAATCAAATCTTGTGAAAGCCCACATTACACGAGTCATAGGTGTTCAAATTCTCACATATGAAGAATTCAACACATTGTTAGGTCAGGTCGAGGCTATTTTGAATTCGAGACCTCTTTATCCCGGTAGTACCGATCCCAACGATCTCTCCGCCCTGCCTCTAGGTAATTTTTTGACTTTGGAGCCTTTAAATACATTCTCCGACGAAGATTTTTCTTCACTAAACTTGAATACCCTCTCTCGTTGTCAGTTGAAGATTGCATAGAGATTTTTGAAATCATTGGAATCGCGAATATTTGCACACCTCATTCCAGAGAGGGAAGTAGACAGAACCAATGGCGAACATTCATATCGGAACTATGGTTTCAATGAAAAATGAATTAATTCCACCTTTGCGCTGGCAACTCAGTGGAGTAGTTGCCATTCATCTCGGTCGCGACGGAATCGTGCTTGTTGTAACAGTCCGTACTTCTCAAAGATTGTTGAAACGATCAGTTGTAAAGGTCTGTCCTTCACCTCTCAGCAGTATTTGATATAAAATTCGTCTGCATTTTAGGTGGGCGGTTTGTTCCGTTTCTACATATATAATTTTGATTTTGTATTTTCATTTCTATTATAATTTTTCCTGTGGTGTTATCTGAGAGTAAAATTAATAGTTTTGTTCTCTGTAATTTTCCTTACTCGCGTGTTCGCAAATATTTCCATTTTTATTATAATTTTTTCTATGGTGTTATCTGTGAGTAAAGTTAATATTTTTGTTCCCTGTAATTTTTCTTACTCGCGTGTTCGCAAATATATCGCGCACTTCTCGTGTGAGTGATTCCATTAAAAAAGGCCTGGAATGCACACACACACACAGAAGTCAGCCGTTGAAACAATCAAGGGTAAGCACAGTTTGCTTTACTCATTTGATATTATTTATTTTTTGTCTCTCTTGCCCTCGCCCTTCTTCCCAAATAACGGAAAAATTGTTTTCATATTCAATTCGAATAAAACTACAGTCCACTTTTATTCAAAATCGAACACCAATGAATGATTTTTTTGTGAATTACTTTGTCTAGAAATATCCTATACATGGTATCTGTTTGATTCAATTTTCGAGTGATTGGTATTCAAATTGAGCAAGGAAAAGTGAGTTCTATGTGATTCAGCACCCGTCGCGCCATTTATGCAGGGGATTTGCTGTTTTGGATAGACTCTTAGACAAAAGATTTCTTTTCTTTTTCACTGACTTGGAGAAGAAAAAGCCAAAACTTTCTCAAAACTTCTTTCCCGACATAAAAATAATCATGTTCCTGAATAGCATTTAATTGTGTTGAACATAATATTTCTGCAAACACTTCAATATTATGGTTTTAGGGACTTTCTTACCACTTTGTTCCTGCTTCATATCAATGATTTGCTAGAGAAAACATCTTTTTCAGGGCACAGTTTTGCAGATAACAGTACTCTTCATACTAGGTTCTCTTCCAGAGTCCCCATACCAGCACAAGAAACAAAAATTTAGAGAAACATTCACGTTAATAGAATTAACGATGACTTGAAAAAAATAATAGAATGGGGTAACATCAACTTGGTGGAATTCAATGCTGGGAAATATGTGTCTACTCAAAGCCAATCTATCACTATCTAGTATTCAGATGTCAGGAGTAACTATTCCTACAAAGTCAAGTATCTTGATGCTAGGAATTAAGATCAGATATATTCTCTCGTGGGAAAACCGTATGAGATTGATCGCTAAAGGTGCTTCCCAGAAGCTTGGATTTCTATTTCGTGCGAAGATATACTACTCCTCTTATCGGTAGCTTCTAATGATTTACAAGGCTCAGATACGACCTGTCTTGGAATATAGTTCTCGTGTATGAATCGAAGCACCAAAACATTCATTGAAGCTCCTTGATTCTATTCAGCCGGAGGCAATCTGTCTTGTTGGTGATTCTTCGCTCACAGATTTGCTCACTTCGTTGGAGCATCGTAGAAGGGTCGGAGACTTGTCTCTCTTGTATAGATATTTTCACGGTCGGTGCTCTTCTGAATCAGTATCTTCCCCTTGTTGTCCCCTTGTTGTCAGCTTGGAGACCTGTCGAACATCTCTTGCTCAGGGATCGTTTTTCAATAGAACAGCTGAACTTTGGAACTCCTTGCTGAGAGAGGTTTGCCTGAGACTTACAAACTTCAAAAATTGAAAGTGAATGTTAATTCGTACCTCCTGTTTCTCTTCACGCGGTGTTCTTTGAACATTACAGGGCCTCCCCTTGGTATGAATCTACTTGTAATAAAAGTGAATAGTATCTTACTTATCAAAGAGGTACAGAGTTGTTAAACTAGAGATGATTTGGATAAGGCGAATGAGGAAGAAATTGAATGTGGAGTTCCCCAAGGCTCCGTTCTTGGTCCAGTTCTGATTGTATTTTTTCATGAGGTTAACATTATTCGATGACGACACAACTATTCTTTGAAGCATTCCCAACACTGAAGCTTTTGAAAAGCAAATTCATGAAGATATGAAAAATTTTCATAACTGGTGTGAATCAAATCGTCTTTCTTTCAATATGAAAAAATAATTTACTGACTTTTGAATAGTGTTTACATAACCTGATTATTAACTCGGAATCAGTTGTAAACAACAACTGTACTGAATCATTGGGAATTTTTATTGATATCAAACAAATTTAATAAACACCTTGGGACATTGAGAAAAACTTACTTATTAGGATTCTACACTGCAAAGATTCTTCATTTGAATCTCACCTAATATTTGGAATTCCATTTTAAGATACATTTTCAAAGCCTACCACAATGATTTATCTAAAGCGCTATTTATTTCCAGTGAAATAATAACTTTAATGGCGTTATACAAGGTGTCTCTGGAAGGTGCGGAAAAAATGCGACAAAAATTTCTGAGAATAAAATATGATGATTTAACCCAACCTACCCCAGTCTAAAAGTGGATGATTACGGAGATACAGAGTGTTCCAAGTTCCATATCATTTTAGTTTTTCATAAATACCTTTTTTTATAATTGGTGTATGGTCAAAATATTCGACTAGAACGGTTTTTTGAGTTGAAAGATTTGAATCTGCTTTCATTGTCATTGTAAAATTTAGACGGCGCCACCTGTCGTACTCTGCACACGTTTCAAACAAAAAATTTTTTTGAGCCACACTATATCCTACTTTGAATTGAACAGCTGTTTTTGAGAAATCTGGATTTAAAAATTCATGTCGTATACCTAAATTTTGATTACAAATAGGGAATATGCATAAAATGTTGATATCTCTTAAAAAAAAATTTCTCGAATCTTATCGTCACATCAGAAGTTTTTTTTCAAATTATTATTCAAATCATAAAATATGTGAAGAATTTGGGAGGGAAATTCAAAATCACAAAACGCGTCACCACTGGTCGAAAGGAAATTTCACGACAGAGGGCACAAAATGACTGCCTATTTTGCATCAAAAATCGATTTTGCGTAAGCTGGGTTCAAAGGAGTGAAAGCTGCAAGGTAATTATTATTTTATAGGACATATTTTAGTCCATCATATAGATTTATATCATGAATGCATGCAGCAGTTGATAATATACATAAACTATACATAACCATTTGTCAATAAAAATTCAATCAAATCTCCTGCTTTACGTCTATTACATAATGATGTATACACAATATTATATCTACGTTTACTAAATTTCAATAAGTTTATTTACTTTTTCTGAACATCAGATAAATATGAAGTGATTTGATGTATACTATAAATCGATATGGGTTAGCTTAGTTTAAAGCCGAATTTTCTACTGTTCAATAGCGAAATAAATGCATTTCTCTGGACTAATTCACACTAAGCTGTATATACATGTAGCACACTCACGTTAAAATGCTCTTCACATCAATATAAATATCTTATACCAATGTTTTCATACGTTCGTATCGTTTGAAATACACTTTATCGGGTATATTCATAATACCGTTTTTGCACTTCGGCACACTACGATTCTTGTAAAAGGGTTTGTGAGCTTTTTCCATGATCTATATATAGCAATCAAATCTGGGAATATGTTTGAGAAACTGGCACACTCTGAGTAGAATACAGTGTGGCTCAAAAAAGGTTTTCCGTTTGAAATGTGTGCAGAGCTCACCACAAAATACTTTCCTAGCCGAATTATGTGATATATACCAATTATTAAAAAATAAATTTTTGAAAAACTACAATCAATTTGAATTTTTGACACTATCTCCTGTCCCTTGATTCACGCGGTCTTCTTTGAACATTACAGGGCTTCCCTATCGTGTGAATCTGCATATAAAAAAGCTGTATCTCCGTGATCATCCACGTTTGAACAAATAGAGATTGGATTACAACATCATATTTTAGCCTCGGGAAGTTGTTGTAAAAAATTTTCACCGCCTTTTACAGACACCCTGTATATCTTGGAAACGGTATTGGTTGTCAGAAAACATATTTATATGTAATAATATCAAACTACCTCTTCCTTCCACAATCTTTATGAAAGATTCATTCATTTACAATGGCTGTTAAATTTATAATTATATTTCTGCAAAAATTGAGAAAATATTTGTTATCATCAAATTTTAAAGTCAATGAAGAACCCTCTAATTGATAAAGAATATTATACTTTAGGATAACTCTGAGGATTTCTTTTAATACATTTCTTTATATTAACAGTATATACCTTTTCATATATATTTCGGAACTCCATTTATACATTTGTATGCTTGTCTTTCCATTCATGTGATTATTTTTTTTGTAATCATGTCTCTTACTTGATAGGACATTCATTTATATTGTATTTTCTCCAAGCTTTTTTGCCGTGTTATTTGGGAATTTGGGTATTTTTGTGAAGAGAATGAACTTTAAGGAAATTACAAATTTCTGAAAAAATAAAACTAAAAAATGTTTACTACCAACAGAGAGTGTTTGTAATTTTTTTATATTACTATTTTCATAAAAGTTGTAATTTCAAATTTTTGATTTATTGATTTATTTCATGCAGGAAGAATGTATGTTCAGATGTTAGGTGAGAAAAAAAGCATGCAATGAACAATGATCTAAAAAAAATGTAATAATAAACATCTCTGTCTAACACTATTGCTCTCGTATAAACATATTCTGTTCAAACTCTTGGAGAGAATTGCTGTTTTTGATATTGTATGATGTTTATTATAATGGGTTCAATATGATAAAAAATATACCATGTTCAACACTTGCTGATGAACTTGATGCATATCCCAAAATCAATGTTATGCCAACTGATAGAATAATAATAAATTAATAATTTGGTTCTCAATTTGTAGTACTCATAGCTGATCCATGAAATCAGTTCATGTTATTTACGATCTCGATGTTGTGTATATACAAAGCAAGGTATTAACTGGAATATACTTTTGAATTTTTTCAAATTGACTCACCTGTTCTCTTCTCATGAATCAGCCTCCAAAAATGGAGAATGGACTTTTTTGAAAATTACTTTGTTTGGAATTTATGAGAAAAAATGATAAATTTAACTTCTTTGGGCACCCGTTACAGAAAATTGAACGTGGTCCTTGTCTTTGTACAAATGGATCCTGTATGAATCTTTCTGTGCTTTATACTTGATTTTTTTATATATTGTACTCATTCAGATCTTTTGGTCCGATTGGAGAATCAATGTTTTTTGTAATTATAATGATCTCTATATACAAACAAATCTTATTACAGATTGTTCGAGATGATCTGATTTCTTATCAGTGGGTACATTGGTGGAACTAACCTTTCACTTTTTCTTGACAGACGGAGTTTTTGCAAACTGATGGTACTTGACCTAGGATTTTAAGAAGTGTTGCCACGATGGCAAAACTGTCAGAGGGCGTGGATGAGGTGGTTTTCTAATTTGCATGGGTAAACTCTGCAATTCCACTTATATTAACAGGTAGAACGAGAACTAAGCGTCTGACGATGAATCGAATGATTTCGTTGGAAGCAGCACACTTCAAAATATACGAACACACAAGTGGTTTACCCCCCTCTCCCCCACCTACGTGCGCTAGGGGTGGAAATAGGTAATGCGGGGTGGGCCTCTGGTGCGTTGATGTTATTTTTGATGTTCAACGTGTCCCTTTGCTTCGATTCAGATATCAATTTGTTGATCTCTGCTTTGGTTCCAACTGATACCCCTCTTTCTCCGCTACTCCTCCTCTCGCTCTCTCAATGTTAAGAGGGTCGTATTTCAACGAGACATATGCAAAAATAGAGCGTGTTCAATTGTGAGTACGCCTCTGGCATTTTATGTGCTCATGCTGCTTTCCTGAAGTTAAGAACAAATAAAAGCCTTCAATCCATAACATAATTGTTATTCTATTGGACATTAACAGCAATCTCGTATGATGAAGCTGAGGCTTCAGGAACCAATGCTATAGTCTACCACGCATTTTTTTTTACCAACGGTGTATATTGCGTCAATATTGTCACACCCAGTGAAAGCTTGGAAACAAGGCAAAACAACACTTTTCTCAGGCCTTTAAAATGGCAAAATAAGATTATTGAAACAATGTTAGTGAAAATAGTAAGTACAATATTGCTTTCATGTGTTACTTACCCAATATATTGGCCAACTCCTGCACTGCCTTAGTGCATATCCCCTATAGCGGATGCTCTAAACCAGTGGTTCCCAACCACTGGTCCGTGGACCACCAGTGGTCCGCAGAAGTCAAAATATGGTCCGCGAATGATTTCAAATTTAGCGGGCGCCATTTTTCATGAACTCAATATCGGAATATTTTGAGAAACATAATCTCATGTGGGATAAACTCGTTGCCCTCTGTACTGATGGTGCTCCTGCAATGTTAAGATCACGTTCCGGGCTGGCGACGTTAGTAAAACAGAAAAATCATAAGGTGATAACAACGCACTGTATCATACATCGCAAGGCGTTAGCTTCTAAGACTCTTCCTGAATGCCTTACTGATACACTGAAAATGGCCATGAAAGTTGTTAATGGTATCAGAAGCAGCGCACTAAATACACGCCTTTTTAACAAATTATTCACTGAAATGGACTCTGACCATGAAGCACTTCTCTTTCACACATAATTTCGATGGCTATCGAAAGGTAATATGTTGGGAAGATTATATGAACTGAGAGCAGAGGTTGAGATTTTTCTGGTTGACAAAAAAATGATTGATTTGTTGAAACAGTTTACTAATCCGGCATGTCAAATTAATTTGGCTTATATTGTGGATATTTTCACACACTTAAATCGAATATACAACTGCAATGTTCCGGAAATAAACAATTAAAAAACATCGCAAATATATTTTATATTTTTGAAGATAAACTTCGCGCTTTTACTTGCAAACTTTAGTTGTGGTTAGGTAAAAGTGAAGAAAATAATTATTCTGCGTTTGCGACGTTAAAAGCACTTGTGGAAAACAAAAAGTATGACACTATTAAAGCAAATATACAAGAAAATATCAGGACTCATTTACAAATGTTGATGGATGAATTCAATCGTTACCTCCCAGAATATACCGAAGAAACTAAAGTCGATCATAAACTGATTCGTAGCCCTTTTAGTACGGACGCTGGAGAAGTTACTGAAGAAAGACAGGAAGAACTCATTGAATTCCAAAATGACAGAAACTGCAAGGATGCTTTTGAGTTGAATTCACTTGAGTCGTTTTGGTGTAAAAAGGCAATTTGTTATACTAAACTTCGAGAAATCGCCTTGCGCTATTTTATGATTTTTTCAATAACTTATTTATGTGAACAAGAATTTTCTGCTTCATTGGTAATTAAGAACAAGGCGAGGAACCGTTTGAAAATAAGTGATGATTTGCGTGTAGCTTTGAGCAACTCGTGAAGAAGATGCAAACTTAGAAATCACTTTAATACAAAATCACAGAAGTTCATCCTAAAAATATTATTATTTCTTGTTTTGTTATACCCTATTGAGTTGCTAATTAAAGTTACGGTTTGATTATTACAGTTTATCTTCATTACCTACAATGTACGTATGTATATACCACTATGTAAGTCATTCATAGTGGTCCCTGCTAACAAGAATAATATAAAAGTGGTCCAGGACTGAGGAAAGGTTGGGAACCTCTGCTCTAAACCGACGCACAAGACGTGTGTCATACATGGCTAAAGTTTGGGGACAGTTACTCCAGCCGACACAAGTACTTCCGTCTCGTGCTGAATGGGGCTGGAAAGATCAAGGAGATAATTGGGTTCAAATATGACCCCACCTACGCCCTCTGACAGTGTTGCTATCGTGGTAACACTTCTTAAAATTTACCTTAGGTCATGAACCATCAGGGTGCAAAAACTCTCAGAAAAAAGTGAAAGGTTTGTGCACTAACATCCCCTCTTATATACCTTTCACCCGATTACGATGAAACTTTAATTTTTGTCGTTGTCCTCACGGCCTTCTATTTCAAACACTGGAGCCGTTTGTATGAATCAGACAAGTAAGGGAAAACAAGACGAATATAGCTGGTACATACTACTCGAGCCCGTTCTCGTCTGAAATTGACGCGCAACGGAAAGCGAGATTGAATTGATTGGAGTGATTGCTACTCAAACTCATTCGTCTGAAACAGACGAAGAAGGGTATAAACCTGGTATTTTTTTTATGCACCATATGGAGAAATAAAAATATTTGGTTATCGAGTGGTATAAGAACTCTTATCAACAGTTTTTTTTTACTCTAGTAGTATCTCAACACATTTAGGATAACAACAGCTGGTAATTCATGTACTGGTCACATTGTTCAATTGAAACTCAATTTATCTCAAATTTAGTAGCATTAAAAAATTCAAACCTAAACTTCTATTACAGATCAAAACCTTGGAATCTCAATGTAAAACTTGGTTGGAAAAGTTCATCGAAACTGAAAACAAACTCCAGTCTCTTGCTATACATTCTGAAGAGCAAGAAATAAAATTCGGGAACCTTAGAGCTCACTGCGCCGAATTGGAAGGTTTACTTGAAGAACTGAAGCCAAAATCTCAGAATGATAGCTTCATTGAAGAAAGTTTTCGAGGTGCAGGACTGAATCGGCGTTCGAAAAACTTTGATCCATCACCATCTTGTGAAGATTTAGCTCATTCGGTAGTTGATGTACAGCTTAGGGAGGTCCAGAAAGACAATGACGATTTGAAAACTGCTCTGGAAAATGCCAACACTAGATGTAAAAAGTTGAAGGAAGACCTCGAAAAACTTGGAATGAAAACAATTTTTTTGACAACCGAAAGGGACAATTTCAATAGCGAACTTCTTGAATGTCGTAAGAGATATGAAGAACTTATCAGGAGTAATGAAAAACTCGTGAAGGAATATGAACAAATTTCTGAACGAAATGAGATACTTGACCACGAAAAACAAAAATTAGAAGAATATCATAATGAAAGTTTGATAAATAATGAACGTCTTTGCCAACAATTACTTGAAATACAAAGACAAAATACAAATCTTGAGCTAGATCTTTCAAGTGAGAAAACTGTTACTGAAGACTTGAAGGAAAAAACTAATAAACTTACGGTAGAACACAGAGACCTAAATGAAAAATATGAGACTCTCAAACAATCAAAGCTGAAACTTACTAAAAAGTTAGACGAATATATTGTTACTTGTAAGCAACTTAATGAACAACAAATTATATTACAGAAAACTAATTCAAATTTAGAGCTGGCTCTCAAAGAGGAGGTAAACAAGAATAAAAAATTACAGGAGGATCTTGATGAATGTTTGCTTAATAACGAATTTCTTGACAAGCAAATACTCGAAATGCGAAGAGAACACACAAACCTTGAGCAAGGTCTTGTAGGTGAAAGAATGGTTACTAAGGACTTGAAAGATAAAATTGACAAACTCACAGCAGATCTTGGAGATTTGAATGAAAAATACGAGTCTCTTAACCAATCGAAGCTGAAACTTACTGAAGAGTTAGACGAATATATTGTTACCTGTAAACAACTTAATGAACAACGAATTGAATTACAGCAAGATAATTCAAATTTGGAGTTGGCTCGTGAGAAGGAAGAGAATATTATTAGACAGTTAAGAGAGGATGTCAACAAACTCACTATAGAAAAAACTTCTTTAAAAGAGGACAAAGATCTGTTCGAAAAAAAACTTCAAGCATCCTTTGATAAAATTAATCAACTCGAGTTGGAAAATGAAAAAACGCTAACTGACTTCGATAATTTAAATCAAAAACACAAATCTCTTATTGAAAAAAAACATATTATAGCTGTAGACCTAGAAAGAACTCTTGTAACATGCAAACAGCTGAATGAAAAATGCACTGGATTACAGAAAGACAATGAAAATTTACAATTGGCACTTCAAAAAGAGACTAACCTTTCCAAACAGCTAATGGAAGATATCAATAAACTCACTCAGGACCAAATTGGCATAATGCAGGAAAGGGGTGATCTGGAAAATCAACTTGAAAAAATGAATGAAAAATATGAGATGATAATTCAAGAAAAAATGGAACTTGACGAAAATTTTCTTCTTATGCAAAAAGATAGGGAAAATCTCATTAGAGATCTCGATGGAGAAAGGGAAATATCAAAAAAGGTGAAAGAAGAAATGAACATAGTGATAAAAGTTAAGCAAAACCTGGTAGAGGAATTGGAAAAGAAAAATAAATATATTGAATCACAAGAATTGGATATCAAATCATTATATAAGAAACATCAAGAACTCACTCGGAGTTATGATAATATCAACTCAGAAAAAATATACTTGAAGGAGGAACTGGAGAAAAGTCTCGTTACTCGTCAATCATTACTGGATGAGCTCCAGAAAACTATTTCACAGAAAGATACATTTTCCCTTGCATTGGAAAAAGAAATATCATCAAATGAAAACCTGTCAAAAAAATTGCTAGTCGTCAGTAGAGAACTTGAATATTCTGAGAGCTCAAGAAACAAATTGTGTATAGAGTTGGAAGAGAATAAGAAAGCATTAGAAGAATGCAGAGATGAAAGAGATAGGTATTTAGTTGAAATGAATGCAGCTCTCTCTCAGAAATATGAAACTGAATTTGAACGCAGGAAACTCTCAGTCAAATTGAATGAAGTTATATTGGAACATTCCCAGTTAAAAGCTGAGAAAAATGAGTTGTCAGGTATTGTTGAAAAACATGTTGCAAAATTGAAAGACATCGAAAACGTACTTGAACAAACTGTTGGTGAGAATGCAAGAATGTCACTCAAATGCGATGGCCTTGAAGTAATGTTGGAAAACGTTAAATTGAAAAATGATACATTGGAAACGAATTTGAAAATTATTGCTGATGAAAAGAACATTATTTCCATGGAACTAGAAAAGATATATTCTGAAAGGAACAAAATTCAAAATGAATTGAACAAGCTTTCCAAAAACCTCAGTGATAGTCAACAAGAAAAGTTGGAATTATCACTTTTTGCAAACAAAGTTGATGAAGAAAAGACAGCTTCAAAAAAAAGTTTGGGGCAAACACAGGCAGAGCTAGAAAAAGTTCAAACCGAAAATACGCTATTAAAAAATGAAATGATAGTTGTATCTAAGAAACTTGATACAATTTTGTCTGAAAAAGAAAAACTTGTGGTAGATCTAGGTGAAACCAAATCAAGTTTGGAAAAAACTTTAGCGGAAAATGGCGATTTATTTGAAAAAGTGAGAATACTGCAACAACAAAATACACAATTTTCTGGAGACTTATGCATTTGTATCACTGAAAAGAATGAACTATCTGAAAATTTCAATAAAATTCTGGTTGAGATCAATGATTCAGCGCTGGAAAAGAAAAGTTTGTATGAAAAGTTGGAAAACGCTGTAAAAGGTCATGAGGAAATATCTGAAGAACTAGACAAAACGCTAAAACATTCAGAACTTATCATTTCAGAAAACGAAAGTTTGTCCAAGAAACTTGAAAATGCTCTGCTGGAAAAATCTCAATTAACCAATGATTTAAAAAATATCAATACAGGAAAACTGAAAAATGTTCTTGAAGAGAATATCAGATTAAATCAGAAATTATCAATTTTGGAGTTGAATGACAAACTCACAGATGAATTGAACGTGAAGCTTTCAAATATGCAGAAAGTCGTTAGCGACAATGCTGAGTCATCAATACAATTGAAACAAGTTTCCGACTCATTGGAGGTTTCAGAAAAGGCAACTGCTGAAATAACTAAAGAACTGGAAAGTGTTAAATATAAAAATTCACTACTTAGGAAAAAAATATATGAAGACAAAAAGTATTGGCGCCGTATTTTCCAAGACATATCTGAAGAATTGGGAACTCACATCTTAGAAAATCAAGAATCTGTCCTGAAACAAAAAGCTGTATCTGAAAAATTGAAAGGACTTTTAATGATGTTCGATCAGGATTTGAAAAGTAGTGATTTCGATGTACATTTGGAAAATGAAAATCAATCTGAAGAGAATGATGTTTATGAAGAACTGAAACAACTGATAATAGAACTCATTCATATTATTATTTTTGAGAAGGATTCTATTTCTAAAAAAGTTTTACTCTTGTCTCAAGAAAATGTTTACTTTTCATTACAAGTTGAAACACTCGGTAGTGATTTGCAAACATACAAATCAGAAAATGAAGAGGTTAAGAAGCAAATGGAAATCGCCTTCAATAAACTGAATGAAAGCTCCAATGAGCTGGCCCTGTTCAAAGAAAAATTTGCTAAAACTTTTGAAAAAATACAAGGTTTTACGGAAGAATTAGAGAGGGGCTCTTTCAAAAACAGCAGCCTTGCCAGAAAACTAGAATATTTAGAGGAGGAAAATAGGAATATTTGTGGAAACTTGACCCAAAAAACGAGTGCACTCAATACAATTATTTCACAAAAAGATGATATTCATGAAAAATATAAAGCAGCTATTGATGATTTCAAAAGAGTAGAGCAAGAAAACGTGAAACTGTCAGCAACATTGGATGATTTGAATGAATCCTTGGGATTGGTTACAAATGAAAAAAATAATCTTTATAACAAATATAAATTGGCATCTGAAAAATTAATTCGAATGGAATCGCTAAAAGATGAAATTGATTCAACGAATGAATTATTACAGAAGGCTTACTTGGCAAAAGACGTGCTGTCGAAGAAAATTGATGACTTAACAGGAAATATCGAAAAACTATTACTTGAAAATAAGGGGATTTCTGAAAATCTTTCTGAAGTTACTAACGAAAACAAAAGTCTTTCGAATACCCTGGATTCGAATAATAATGAGTTACAAAGGACTATTCAAGAAAAGGAAGCGATTTCCAAAGAACTAGAAATGAAAAAAAGTGAACTTGAACATATTCAGTCTGAAAAAGTACAGTTAGTTCAGGAGAAACAAAATTTAATTGAAGAAAATCGGAGGCTTCTGCAATCCTTAGATAAACTGAATGTTAGAGTGAAGGATATTTTGCTTGAGTTGAACACGGCTAATGAAGAGAAAGCTAAAATATTGATTCAACTCGAGAATGTCTCTAAGGTGAAAGCAGAGTTTTCGGAAGAGTTGGACAAAGTTTCACAAGAAAAGGCAGAACTATTGGATGACATAAAAAACATGAAAAAGAAAAATTACGAAAATTCTGAATACGTAAAAGATTTGACGGACAAAATCGATCAGTTAACTGAAGAAAACATCCAACTCTTGGGACAGAATACAACATTATCTAACGATTTGAAAGAAAATATGAAAAAACTTAATTTGCTTGAAATATCTACAAAACAACTGAAGGTAGTTGCTGAAGAGAAGTCCAGTATCTTAGAAAAATTAACGGAGGAGAATAAAGGTATTTTCGAGATTGTTGATAGATTATCTCAAGAAAAGGAAGAAATGTCCTGTACAATAAAACAATTGTGTCAAGAAAACATGAATTTGTCTGAAAATATTGGTGAGTTGACAAAAGAGCTTGGAATAATTACCCAAGAAAAGCACAAACTAGGCGATTCTTTGGAATTGAGTCGAAAAGAATTGCAAAAAATGAAAAAAACAGAAGAAAGTACCGTGAACATAGAACAAGAACTATTGAAACGCATAGAGATATCAGAAAACCAGAACAAGCAAATGGAGATGGACAAGATAAAAATCGGGGAAGCATACGCCGCTGTGGTTACGGCAAATTCGAAATTGGAACTTGAAATCGTGAATTTGAGAAAGAAACTTGAAGATAAACATTCTCGACTAATGGAATGTTCTCAAATCAAAGAAGCATATGAAAAACTCCTGGAAGAGAATAGTCGATTGATGACAGAAGTAGATACGGTAAAATATAAAAGGTCCAGAGACAAAGAAGAATTTGTTAATTTGTTGAAAAAAGAACGAGAAGAGGCACATTCGAGAGAAAGCAAAAGATTTCGAGAAATGAGGAATGAATATGAAGGAAGAGTTGAGAAAATGAAAGAAAAAATGGTGAGTTATTCAGGAAATATTTTTTATATGCATTAATGTTCGTTTGTCGTAGCTGAAACTGTACAGAGAGGAGGTTAATAAAGAAATTCAAAAAGTTAAATTTGACCCAAGTGAGACTGTAAGTTTTTTTTGCCAAATGCAATACAATGTAATGGGAAAATTGTAATCAATTGTTTTTCAGGCTTTTATACAAAAGAGAAATGAGGATCTTACAAATGAGCTTTTTGAAGCTGAGCATAAAATACACCTACTGCAAACTGAGGTTGATATGCTGAGAATAAAGGAGAGTGAATTCAATAGAGGCGTCCATTCGTCCAGAGAATCTTTACGTTCCTTGAGAGAAAAAGAAAGCTCAGTCTCTCAAGGTGGATCTACTCGAGACAGCATTACCTCACGGAATAGTGTGACCTCTCGAAATAGTGTTACTTCAATCCGTTCAGCTGGAAAGGAAAATGAACTTAAGGGTAAGCAATCTTCAATGCAGGTTAAGAGGAAAGGAAACAGCGTGTCAGCTATGCACATGATAAGTCATATCAGTAGAGTTGATGATAATGAAAGGAAGATGCCAACAATGCCTAGGCCGAACATAATGGAAATCGAAGAAACCATAACTGTGTCTCGAAGGACATCTATAAATGGTGTGCCAACTAATATTGGCTCAAATATGGAAATGGAGGACGAGGATGATGATTTCAACAACAAATATTTAGCCGATCTTAAGGCAGGAAGATGCTTATTAGGACCATCAGATACTGATTCAAATGCGGACAGGTTCTCTGAGTTAGCATGGAGAAACTCTTTGGTGCCACCACATCTGAAATCGTCTTATCCTGCTGAAACACAGTTTATTAGTCCGTCCCACTTCAAAGATGATGATATAAAGGTAACTTAAACTTACGAATTCAACCTTTTTCCTGTGATATTTATTCCTCCTGCAGTGCTATGCTCAGCATTGTCTTGGATTCCAGTGATTGTGTTTTAGGTTTACATTTATCGAACGTTAGAGTAATCCTTGTTGTACCAGCTTGATGTGTGTTCATTTGTCACTTGCTCATTGTGAGTAGCATGATTCCAATGTGCCACCTGTGATGGTGGTGAACTCAACCAACGGCAAAACCTTCCGTTTTCAATATTATACTAGCTCATACCGAACCTTGGCTGGGTACATCTCTGAATCCTCCATGGGTGGTACTCCAATCAATGGAGTGTTGGAGTAATTTTGATTTTGGGATATGTTATTGGGTTGGGGACCCTGATGAAAAGTCCAAGTTTTCGAACTGAGGGGGGAGTCGCGCGAATTTGGAATGAAGTTACGAAAAATTAATTTTGAGAAATGATTTGTAGCTGTTTGTTATCTAATTATTGATTTGTAGCTAAGTCCAAAGCTACCTTATTTTCACACCAACAGGAGCTAGAGCTAACAGCGCGCTGTTTTCAATTGTGGTATTCCCATTAAGGCTAATCTATAGATGATCTTGTCCTAGTTTGATTCGTTCATTTCTTCTTTTTTGACGATCTGGGTCGGTTGGTGGTTTCTTCGTAATTGTCAATGTCACAGTCATCTCCGTTGTCTGCCGTGTGAATCTGCTACGGCAGGCGGTCTGTCATCATCTTCATTGTCGCTGTCGAGGACGACTTCTGGAACTTTTCACAGGATTCGCCGTTGCAGAATCCGCACACAACGGAGCACGTCAGCCCACCTTTCCTGCAGCCACATGCGGCACAACATCACTTTTTACAATTGCAAAAGATGACATTCAATAAGGCGTCAGGAGCTGTCCTGAAAGTTTGGTACCGTGTCGCGACCTTCGTTGGAGGTTCTTCATTGATAATTTGGCAAACCGTTGGTACCGGATCTGCCAAGATTTCCTTCTTCACGTTTCCACCATACAAAGTGAACAGAAACCCTACTCCAGCGTTTTCTAGGTCTTCTTCGGATTTTTGAAGAGGCTGGTGATTTAATTCAGTTCTTTGTTTTTGAGCTGAAGAAATTTGGTTTTCTTTTGGTTGAAGAGCGCATCCGTTAGATATTGGCTCAGTCCGAATCGGTAAAGTTTTTGGGAGCGATGTTGGATGGCACCTCAAACTGTTTGTCACTCATACGCAAATTCCACCATGCCCCCCCCCTGGGGTTGAGCGCCAAGGATGACGTGCTCCCATATCCAGTTGCCTGGATACGAAACCTCGCCGTCCTCCAATTTCCTTCCACCTCCACCCTCTTAAGGGCGGACCTCAACCTGCTGCTGGGCACTTCAGCAAGATTGATATCTAACCCGCTTTGGTTGGACATCAGCCTTTAGGTGCTATTGCTTCCTTTCTATCTGTTATATATGCAAATTGAACTCACTTTGCTTTTTGTTTCGAAATCTTACGTCAGTCCTAACCTCAAAACAACTAGCCATGCTATACTACGGTCGAGTAGAGTCGCTTGAGGTATGGCCTCTCATTTTGGGGAAATATCTCCTTGGCGGCTAAAGTATTCACAACACGGAAAAACTTGTGATAATTATTGCAGGTGTCTCTAAACCCAGCTCATGTAAACCTTTATTTGTGTAATCTGAGATTTTGACTTTAGTATGTCTATCTATTTCTGAAATGTCTATGTGTTCAAAAATAGAACATTATTTTTGACCAATGACCGCATATACGTGAGAGATCAACTCGACAGAATAACAATTTTCATATTCTATTCTGTGAATATAATATCACACTCAGTACACCAAAATATCTGAGACCAAAAATCTTCAATCTGTTACCTGAAGATTCAAAATTCATTCAGTCTGAGGGACTTTTTAAGAGAAATCTCAAAAATTATCTGCTTGATGAATATTTTTATATTTTAACGGACTTCATGACTTGAGCAATACGTCTGCAAATTGCTCAACTCTTTGTTCTGTATTATATATTAACTGTTTTATGATCACTGTCTTTTTATAAATATAATTTTATAATAAAATAATAATAAATGCTTTTATTGAAAGGTATCTCAGTACAAAAAAAGGAGGCTACTCAACATCTGATTAGCTCTGGTGAATAGCACCACCACTTTCCTGAGCTAAGGATACAAAATCGGACCGGCAGCAAATGCGCATCCGAAAGAGAAATGCCTCTTCTCTCTGGTGCCGGCCCTCAACTCTGGTTCCGAATACTAGAGGAGAGGGCCCCCACAACCGACCCCATTTATATAGGGGTCAAAGGCAAAGTAGAGGGGCCCAAACCAATGGACAATCCTGGCAATGGAAATGGACAACATTATGAGTGGACCGACGAATCGAGAGACGACCTGATGTGGTGCTACGAGAGTAGTGAGTCCGCCCGAAGGGGACACATGGCGAGAATGCATGCTGTGCGAGGCAGACCCGGAACATGAGTCCTTCTCTTGACAAAATCTAAGGGATTATGTATCCCATCTTCGTGGCCGTGGCTATGTGCGTGTCCCACCTAGGCCGGTTGAGCAGGCGGTAGAAATACCACCAGTGCGATTGGCCGAGGAAAGGGGGCGCCTGGAAACACCGAGAACCCAAAACATTGGGACCCGGAGGATTCTTCATAAAGTGAAGCCTTCCAGGCCAGAACACTAGGCCCGAGAGGATGCAGAGGTTCGTAGTGCCCTTACAGAAGAGGCCGACATCTGGCAGATCAGCTGTGCCGCCCTAGGACTCTGTTCAGGATCTTTCTCGGAGAGAAGGGGAAAACAGATCCTTCAACTCCTCCAGGAACCATGAACAGCGCATACACAATATGGAGGCTGCGGGCTGTAAGGAGAACTTGCTGATCGATAGATGCATCACGCAGGACTCCGTGCAGTATGAGCGGAATCTATTGCCTGAATCGACTATCGCAAGGCATTAAATACATCACATGAGTTGGTGTACTTACCCGATCAAATAATGAGATGCATCGAACAACTGATCCCGCTCTGGAGGACCTGCTTCACCATAACATCAGGTGAAAGCAGGGTCCAAACAGAGCTGGTCAATATAAGAAGAGGCGTGTTTCAGGAAAATTCCCTTAGCCCCCTTCTCTTCTTCATCTCACTAAGGAGGAAAACCCGGGGATATAAGTGTGGCACTCCTGGAAACCGGAGGCATAAAGTAACCCACCTTTTTATATAGATGACCTGAAGCTCTATGCCTCTAGAGAAAGGGACCTACAGCAATCCCTAAGGGTGGTGCAGGAGTTCACGCATCCTCTCGGTATGGAATTAGGGATTGACAAATATGCACTGGTCCATCTCAAAAGAGGAAGATGCGAGAATTTCGCCGAGGACACCCAACTCGTAGACGGAAGCATTCTACATCATTTGAATATCGGAGAGACATAAACCTATTGGGGTGTGGAACAACGCCTCACTCAAAGGGTAGACTTGGTAAAAAATTCACTCCGTAGCAAGTGCAGAAACTACGGCAGATCTTGTCCTCAGAGTTGTCGGGCAAGAACAAAGTTTTTGTCACCAACATGCTTGCCATTCCGATTCTACTCTTCTCCTTCGGAGTAGTCAAATGGGCTCAGAAAGAGTTGCGGCAGATTGACGTAAAGACTCGTGAAATGATGCCTATGCACAGAAGCATGCAACCCAGATCGTCCGTTCCACGGTTATATCTACTTCGACAACAAGGGGGCTGCGGACTTTTTAGTTCGGAGTGTCTTCACAACAGAGTGGTACTGGATGGAGCCTGAAGAACCATCAGGAGTTCGGATCCCCTACACTGTATGGTCCGAGACCATGAACATGCAGGAATCGGAGCCTTTTTATTTAAGGCAGAAAGGCGTGCTGCTGATTAACTTGGTATAATCAGTACACCGAGCGGGTAAAGCAACTATCTGTCACCGTGTTGGAGCCCACAGGGAGAAAAGCTCACATCAAGACTGCAGAGGATGCTAAAATGCTGCAGCTGCATACAGAAGAGTATTCTTTAAGAACATCGAGGACCATGACTTGTCTGTTAAGCTGACATTTGCCTTCTTCAGGTCAGGTGAGCTGAAGTCGGAGACTGAAGGGTTCATCATGGCGTGCCAAGACGTTGTCTTCAACACCCTTGTCTACCGGAGCCGCGTGATAGGTATAGAGGTCCCTGATACTAGGTGCAGAGCCTTCCGACAGGCGCCCGAAACTTTGTTGCATTTGCTGTCATCTTGTGCAGTTTATGCGGCCTCGGCCTATATCCATCGCCATAATGCGGCTTTACGAGTACTCTACTATTTCCTTCAGCACTCGTATGAAATAGACAGGACACCGGTACTGCCTTGGGTTCCAGGGGATATTGAGTCCGTTGTGGAGAATGAAAGGTGAAGAATTTTTTGGTCTTTACATTTCCCACCCACCCTCAGGCAAATACGAGCTTATAAGCCTGATATAGTCCTCTTCGACCACCGAAGTGAGACGATATTTGTTATTGAGTTTTCGGCCCCTGCCGAAACGAATATTGTCCGAAAAGTATCAGGATTTACTTCACGGACTCCACCCGGACTATTCTGTCGAATTAGTAGTTGTGATTATAGGTGTTCTCGTTGGTTCCAGAACAACGCTACTCTCGGAGCTCAAGACCATACCGGGATGCCGTAATGCGGCAGAGATCTTGGCCGGCCGCATGCAGAGGTAGGATGGTGGGTACGGAGCCGACTAGGTTTGTTTCGACGAAAATAGTAATAATAAATGCTTTTTTTAAAGGTATCTCAGTACAAAAATCTCTAAGCTTACCTTACAAATGGCAGGATTCAACTTCTGCATATGATTGCTCACAGCAGACATTGCTCTTCCATATTTAATTCAGATGCTCCTCCAGTGATGTAGTTGCCTGTTTCATGTTAGCTCTATTTCTATACGATGCTGTGAACTGTTTATATCTCCAAAATGATAAGTTTTGGGTATAGGGAAGTGTATTATAACAAGGGATTATTTTCATAAAATTGAACCTTGAAGAAAAAAAGGAAAGTCCCATTTGAAAAAGTTGCGTTTTTTTATTTTTTTCATTCGCTTATTGGACCCACATGTTGGCGCACCCTGTGGATTATTCAGTGGATGTAAAAAGGGTGCCTGATCCGTTTAATGTTTATTTACAGAAAAATTACGCAGGTTCGAGAGCTGCATCTATCACTTTTTCTAAAAAAGACTTGAATAACTCAAAAACGGTTCATTTTGGGTATAGGGTATGATACATCTTGAAATCTAAATCATGGAAAGAACTCAAAAATGAGTGAAATACAGGATGTGTCCTTAAAAATAACAAATATGATGGCACTTCCAGAAAAACCGGAAACATCACATCAACGAAAATATTTCAGTTGCATTTTTCATGAGTTCTTCACCCATCCTATCAATTTTCAGAATCGCCCTACTTTCAGTTTTCACCGTGCTGGCTTAGCGAGTCCCTACTTCATGTAGGGTAGGTGAAGGGGACTTAGCACAAAAAACTAGGTCTGGTCAGATACACACAGGTCGGCCACTGGACTATTAGCTTGAGCATGTCTCTGAATATGCTTCAATGTGAACAATTTACAACCAGGAACATCCCTTTTGAATAAATAGAGCCAATTCCATTATTAATCCATGCCTGATGATGAAACTTCCGGGAAAAGGAGCAAAAACAAGCTGTTGGAAAACGAATCGAAAAAATGTAGCGTAGTGAAACTTTAGGATGAACACCTTTTTTCATCAAGCCTAGTGCATTTCTGATTGGTCTTGGATTTCGTTTGAATGTGAAATGATCATATTAATGCATTATCTGTAACTAAAAATGTGTTGATGTTACCCGGTGTGTTTTTTTTTCATTATTAGGCAACTTCTTGTCATGTATAGTATCTTTACCGAAATTATTCTGTTATCAATTAAACCAATTGTTACGTTTCTTGAAAAATCAATTTGTATGAAACACTTCTATATTTTTTTCGAAATGAATAATTTCAAAATGTTTTATCTTGTAGTCTGGGAATATTGAACTGGACGACAGCTTGAGCAGACTCCTACCTGGAGAGAAACCGCGTCAAAAGAAAGACTTCGGCACTACCTCTTACAAGAAACCAGGCCCTCCAACTCCTAGCAAAAATGGCGGCCGTTTGTCGCTCCAGGGAAACGAGATACAACCATTACGAGAACACAATGACAGAACATCTCCAAAGAAAACCACTCCGAGCAGAATCAAAGCTCTGTTTATGGGCCGAACCAGTTTGAGGGAGAATTCTGAGGTACACTTGAGTAATTGCTTTTTGCACATGGTCGAATGCTGTAAGCTAGTAGGCGAAAATCACTACCGCGTGCCTATCTGCTCCGATTCTTGTTACAACGCTGCCTTCAGAAAGGCACTGTTTTATTTGCAAACTCTTCCTGAACCTTGCTGCAGTTCCAAACGCGAAAATACGAGTGATTGTTGTTTCAAAGCTAGCATTCTCTGTAGGATGTGGGAGTATGCTAAGAACTTTTGCGTTCTGTTGCTCTTTTCTTTCATGGCTATTAGATATTGTTGGTATGTCTTCAACTCGAAGTAGTAAAATGAGTAACACTAACTTTGGTAAGTGAATTGTAAATGTATTTTCAACAAATTGCACGATAATTACTAACATCTCTAACTTGCTTTATTCTTAATGCTCGAAGCTATCTTATTTTCACCAGCCAATTATATTTTCGTTGAATACAAGTGACTATAGTCACTTTTCTCACTTTACATTAATAGGCTGCTCTTATTTGTCAAAAGTAACCCTCGGTTTTTCACAAGGATAATTTCGCTCAATGAGGATAACCATTGAAAAAGTTGAAGTTTAGGCTGCTTTTACAGAGTTTTACAGCAATTGATTGATTGCACTAGACTTTTTCAACCGATTCAAACTGATAAAAATAAACCTGGATTTTGGTTCAATTTTCATGTAGTATATTGTTCGTGTGTTCGATTTTGGAGTTTTATGAGTTTACATTTTTTCTGCGAATAATCTCAACATATGTATATCTCTCCTAAACCAAACTCAATCGATCCAAATGCGTGAATTTCCATAATTTTCAAAATTTAGCTTTTAAGCATATGTTTTCGTGTATAATAATTTAAAATAAATTCCCGAGACCGCAGGCGAAATCAAATGGATAATAGCAGATTACTCATTATAGATAGGTATTTATTTAGTAGAATGTAGAATTTCCTAGTCTGTCAACGTAACTTTTCAGGCGCGAGTGTTCTCAGGTTAATGTCCATCTACTCAATGCTTGTATTGACTATTTATTTATGTATGTGTTCGGATAGGTTTCCGCGGTCAGTTGTAAATTGTCGTTGAGTTCGGGTTGAACCGTGTCTGGAGTTTTGTGTTCGACGTTTGGTTCCAATTTGTAGCCATTTTTAAGTAATTGATGTGACTTCACGCTGAGGTCTCAATCTGCCTACTCCTCAGGTGTTGTCACAAGGAGGGGAAAGGATTTGTGACTTCACGCTGAGATCTCAATTAACTTACTCCCCAGTTCTCTTCACGAGTTCCCTCTAAGGTCTCAAACTGTCTACTCCTTTGATTGAATATTTTTTAATTTTCTGTTTATAAATTTGGTATCTATGGATCACCCTGTATGGTCCGTTACAAGGAACTTGAAGAGGATTTTTGACTGAATCCACCCTCACAAAAACATGTGTACAATTCGTAACTTGTGAATGATTTATTTTTATTGCTGTGGTTAGATCCCAGCAATGCCTTTATCTCCTTTATATTTTGTCTTAAGTTGTGAAGGAAATGTTATATGAGTAGGTGGTATATCGGAGTTTTCAACAATGGGAATTCACTATGCTGTTTTGCTAAGTGGTTCTCGGTTGTGTAGCGATGAGCACGCCCGCTTATCAATTAGAAGATCCAATTCCCCGTCGGACCACCGTACTGGGATTCACCAGTTGATGCCTCGTTATTCCACAATCTTCGTTAATCGTACAAGTTCCGACTTCTGAGGGTTGACGTTTGTCAACTGTTTAACGAAATAAACCATTTCAAACCATTTTTTTGTTCCATAAGCAATTCCGCCCAAGAAGACTCTCACTCCGACTCGAATCCCTAGTAGAAAAACAAAGTAAACCGCTCCATTTTTGTGATGCGTGACATTTTAGTGCCGTTTTCATTGTTCAATTATTCCGTTAACTCATGAATGGTAAGCTATGGTTCTTAAATGGTGTATACCCAATAATTCGAATGGTGAAATTCCGATTGTCTACCTTGGAATTGTTAGTTGTCTATAGACCAATTCTAGTAGGTGGCTTATCTTGGTAGAATACACCAAACTACCAGGTAGCACTGTGGGTTTTTCTGAGTTCTACCATTGAAATAGCAAATGCGCTACTGTAAAATCAGTAAGATGCCCCAGAGCGAATCGGCACCCAACAGAATTAGCCTACCCTAGCACGCACATGGCTCTGCCTTCTGGCGTGGCGCACTCGTGAGAGTGTTTGGCAGAGGGACATATAAATAAATGGATGATTTACCGAATATCATAAAACTATATTACTTATGGTTCAACTGTAGCAAATCTTCATACATTTATATTTCCAAACGAAGCACAAATAACTACAATAATTTCCTTTACTTTTCGATAATAAAAGAAGCGATTACGAACCTGTTAAAATGTTGGTATACTGAAAGTATCACCGAGAGCACAATGAAAAATCATCTTGGAAAGAGCATATTTGAAAATTAAGACAAAAACATTCACAATTAGAAATTCCATACCGCACAAATATTTATCGCTACCTGATAAATGCAACTTTACAGTATTAAGTATCTTTTTGGGAAACTGCTAATGAAACAATAATGAGACCGATTGAAAAGTTATTTTCTGATTCATATTGATGAATTCCTCATAATTCTTCTTATATGTATACACATGGCAGAGTAAGTATTCCGTGTGAACTGTGAATTGCGACTATCTTTTATTGAGATGAAAGATAAGTCTTTTGCAAGATTTTTCAATTTTGAAAATTCTGGTGATTCTCTTTGGTGGCTATATTCTGGTTAACGAGTTATTTAATTGGTCCCAATGTAAATAAGCGAAATTTCTTTGTTAAGTTGTTATGTTCTTTCCAATTTAGCAGGGCATCAAGCTGAACTTGATAGCACTCGATTTCGGAATATTTAATTTGAAATTGTCTGTACTATATCATTTTTCTAGAATTTCTAGTTTCAGGAATTGTTTTTTTCCACATTATCATTGGATTGTTGTATTATTAATGAACTATCATCAGCAAAAATTCTCACCATCTCATAATATACTACTTGTGGCAAATCATCGGTTTACAAGATGAATAAAATCGGTCCTAAAATCGATCCTTGAGGTACACCACGTTCAATTGTCATCCATTTTGATTTGTAGTCTTGAAGTCTTTCAGTAGCTGCAACACATTGACGTCTCCCTAGTAGATATAATCTCAAGATATTGCCACTGAATCCCATTATTGTTACGCAGAGTTGAAATAAAACTAAGTGCGTCCTACTTTATTTTATTATTTCAGTCAAAACACTAAAAAAACAAAGAAATCCATTATGATACAGATTTTTCATTACAATACAGATTATTAACCAATAGAAAGAAACCCATTATCATTCAATCAAGCATGATGTACATTTGACATTTTAAAAAATCAGTAGGTGTTAAATTTTCATAGAATATATCTGAACTTCGATGATTATATCATCAAAATATCTGATATCAGCGATAAAGAATTACCATCGATTCCTCGACACATATTGGAGAAAGCAGAAAATGCTGTACAGAATAATTATTTTTTTCATTCGACAAATGCATGATATATATTCCTTTATTTTCGATATCACTCAGTAAAGTCTCGTGGCGGGTTAAGGCTCTAGATTCGAACTAGACCAATATATATATATATATATATATATATATATATATATATATATATATATATATATATATAATAATTATTTTTTTCATTCACAATCATGATTTTCCTTATTTTCATCACTCATAAATCTCGTCCTCATATATATATATATATATATATATATATATATATATATATACAGTGTGTCCCTAGACCAGTGGGACAGTTCAATATCTCTTGAACCAATAGGAATTTTCAAAATATTATAAGTTCACATTATATCGCATTATGAGAGCTAACTTCAGGAATAACTATTTTTTATACGAGGGGCGCAAGAAAAGCTCACAAAATCGAACATCAATTTTTTCAAATGGAACACCCCATATATTTCAATATATCTGAACTCTCATTCCTTTAGGCTAATTATTGGTTTTTTATTTTTGAAAATCCGACAAGGCGTTGCCAAGTTATACCAGTGTTTCATGAAATGCAGACATTTTTTCAGACAAATCCATTATTCATCCTACGAAGTATTTCTGGAATCATTCAAGACTGTTTGTAGTCGGTAGCATATTCTATAATATGGAATACTCATCTTCTTCGAGAGTTATACAGGGTGGTCAGGAATATTATATATAATTTTCACGAAATTCAAACTTTCTTCTCATCAATTTTTCAAATAGTGCACCCTACAATATGAATTATTTTATAGCCCATTGGTGATTCGATTGCTTATGGTCAATGGTTGTGAAAGAGACGTGTGAATTTCATCATCAGAAAATACAAAAAAAATTCATCAAACTACGTATTCTAGTGTGATTAAATATATAAGAGTCCCAACAAGAAACTACCTTCTTTACGAATATCTAGGCACGATAATCTCCAGTAGATGTCTGAAACCGCCCCTGATAATTTCACTCTGAATGTTCAAATCGCCTTCAGTTTATTCAAAGACATGTAATTTTTTTTTTAATTTTTTGCAATACTTGCATTGTTATACTTCAATAACCACCTTCTGCAAATGCTCCAAATTGAACATTTGAGTAGTATATTCCTCTATAGGTAATCACTTTTGTAACCCTGGTGAAACAAATTGATAACCAAAATTTTCTTCAAGCTTGTGAATCCTTCACACGATCGAGGATAAATTAATAACTCAAGCAGTCCGGAGTGGCTCTGGACAACCGAGAGCATGTCAGTTATATGACATGAGCAAACGTCACAAGAAATCATGTAATGAAAAATTTCTAAATGTGCCTTGCAGCAAACGGAAGACAATTCGAACATTTATATTAATATTTTCGTCCCTAATTATTTGTAAACACAGTTATTTTCTTGTTGAGACTTTGTTTAGGACAGTTGAATGAATAAATAGTTTACTGCATTTTTCTATTTGAATTTGCTGATGATGAAATTCATATGTCTCTTTCACAACCATTGGCCATAAGCAATCAAATCACTAATGGGATATAAAATAATTCATATTGTAGGGTGCACTATTTGAAAAATAGAGAAAAAAGTTTGAATTTCGTGAAAATCATATAATATTTCTGACCACCCTGTATAAGTCTCGAAAAAGATGAGTATTCCATATGATAGAATATGCTACCGACTACAAACAGTCTTGAATGATGCCAGAAATTCTTCCGTAGTATGAATAATGGGTTTGTCTGAAAAAATGTCTGCATTTCATGAACCAGTGGTATAACTTGGCAACGCCTTGTCGGATTTTCAAAAATAAAAAACCAATAATTTGCCTAGAGTAATGAGAGTTCAGATATATTGAAATATATGGGGTGTTCCATTTGAAAAAATTGATGTTCGATTTTGTGAGCATTTCTAAAAAAAATGAGAGTAAAGTGAAATGTGATATAAATGGAAATTGAGTGGGGGAAGAGATATTGAATGTCGGGGGGGGGGGGGGGGGGGGGGGGGGGATGTTGTTTTGGGGGGGGGGGGGGGGGGGGGGAAAGAAATACGATAAAATACTATTATTGTGTTCAATACAAAAAATATCTTTTTTTTCTTCTTTTTTCGGATGAGATAAAATCTATTCCCCTCTCTTGTTGTTTTTCTTTCTTCTATTACTTCTTTTTTTTCGAGCTCACTTTCGGTAAAACGTCGGGAGGCTATTTCTCTGGTAATATCCTAATTTCAAAACGGAATCAGAAATCAATTTCCTCAAAAATTTACTCTCTTCTTTTTTTTTTTTTTTTTTTTTATCTTTCTCCCCCTTTTTGGTTTTCTTTTTTTTTCTTCTTTCCTTTTTCTTTTTCCTCCCTTTTTCCCTTTTTCTTTTTTCTTTCCCTCTTTCTTTTCTTTTTTTTTTTTTTTTTTCTTTCCTTCTTTTTTCCCTTTCTCCGCCTTTTTTTCCTTCTTTTTTTTTTCTTTTCTTCCTTCTTTCTTCTCTCCTCTTCCTCCTCCTGGGTCGCTGGGTGTCGCGGGGTGTTGGGTTGGTTTTTTAGCGCGGGTGCTGCTCAAGCCCCTTTGGTGTCTTGGTGGGGGCTGGGCGTCTGGAAATTTGGGGTTTCCCTGCCGTTTGAGTCTCTGTCCGTCGTCTCGTTTTTTTCTACCGGGGGCCCCTCCTCCCCGCCCCCCCCCCGCACCCCCTCCGGGCCCCGCCCTCGAGCTTCCAACTGCATGGAAACTCTAATTTCCAGATGCCCAGTCCCCACCAAGACATCCGACGGTGCTTTAGCAGCACCCGCTGCTATAAATACCACCCAACATCCCTCTATACCTCAGTTCGATCTAAGGAGTAGGCAGATTGAGACCTCAGCGTGAAGTCACATTTACTCTTGAAAATGGCTCCAAAATCGGAGCCGAAACTTCGAGAACAAAACTCCAGACGCGGTGCAACCCGAACTCAACAACGACATACAACTGACCGCGGAAACCTACCACACTTGGATTTTAGTTAACCCCCCCCACACACACACACATATCAAGAGAATAAAATTGAATCCCCAGAAAAACGCAACACCAAATGTAACTTTTTAATGGACCACACAGATAGAATGAGTTTAGTGGTTGATATAAATATGTATGTGTATTTTGCAAAATTGAGATGAGACAAATTTATCAATATTAGGTATTGTTATCATGCTTATGATTATTAATTTATTATTACTTTTCAGAACCAGTCCACCCCAAAGACAAATAAACGTTTGAGTATTTTCCGAAAGCAGAAATAATAGGAGCTGAACTTTGCTTTCATTTTATAGCTTGTAAATATTTCATTTTATTTATTGGTGTAGTTTTGAAAATTTGTTTTCCTTATGTTGACGCAAATATTTTTATACAAAAACAAATAAAATCATCGGAAAAATGACAGACTTTTACTTTTTTTTATGCTTCAGGCCACCAAGCTGCCTCAGAGGACATAACATCAGAGCGCTGTAAAACTATAATAAATTACAAAAATTCATAGTGAAAATTATTCGTTAAAACCTTTATAAAACTGTTCTCATGTCACTTCATTATAAAATGACAAGAGAAATAAATAAGTATTCCGCCCAAAAAAAAGGGCCAAAATTTACAAATATTTCCTTTCATAACTTTGTTATTTTCGATTTTACGATAAAGAGTAACAAAAATAATAATAATTTACTATAATATATGTTCTAGTCTTTTTCAAAAACCAGCACAACTGCATTTCAATCTCTATCATAAACTCAAGCTTACTCAAATTTTTATTTTTGAAGAAATTAGGTACTTATACTGCATATAAATCAATTTAAAAACTAGCTGATCTGTATTATTTCCTGACACAAGAGTGAACAATATGTACTACATACTTCTATTTAAATCTTGCATACAGAGTATTATGCTTATATGACGTATGGATGAATCATTTCAAATCTCGTTTTCAATATGAAGCATTTAAGGACCGCTTTACAGTTCGCAATTCTTGAAAATATTGCAACAATTTTTCTTGCGCACATGCGCCGTAGGAACTTTTATTTCAGACCTGCAATAATAATTGCCGGCAAGACAACTTGGCGCAAAAGTATTGATCTACCAGATTCGGTAAAATTCTATTTATCGGGCGCCACCTGTTTTTTGAAAAATTTCTTTTTCAACTTACGTATTTCGGTCTCCTGAACAAAAAATTCTTATGAAAATTTTGGCGGTCTCAACTAGTTTCGGAGATACGGCCCCCCAAAGACAGGTAAACGGGGTTGACGCTTATGTTTGTTTTTCAGCCTATTCCGCTCGAAATTCCTCCTTTATATCAGCACAATATACACATTCTGTTCCACCTTCTTCATCACTTTTCAACCGAATTAAAAGCATTTTTCGCTACAAGATTGAAAAATATATCCTGATAGGAAAGTGAGGTTAACAAAACCGAACGCGCAAGGCATGGCCGATGCGAGTTCCACAGTTATGTTAATTTTTCAAAAAACAGGTGGCGCCCGATAAATTGAATTCTACCCCAGATTCTATCAGTCACAATACTAGATGTTTTGGAATGGATAGGTTGAGTAAATAAAAATATTCGTTTATTTTATGAACAATGGTTCCCAAGAGATTCTATCAGCCGCAATAGGAGATGTTCGGAATGGATAGGTATATTCTATTTTAGTATATAATAATTATGCCAGTGTCTTTAATGAACTATGCCCTAGGAAATCTATCAATCGCAATGGGTAGAAGAGGGGAAGGAACTTATAACTTATGAAAGTAAACATTGCAGTAATATGTACCATTTGACTCAAATATTTTGTGCAATAAACAATCACTATAGATAATAGAATCCCTCTGATGACAAGAGAATAATTAACCCATCCCAGAAGCCAGATAATAAGTTCAGTTTCAGTGTGGTGCTTAGAACAAGCTGTAACCGTAATTCTTTAACAATGACCCAGTGGACAGTCCCCCCTTAAAAGCACTTAGCAATAAACAGCCGAAAGACTTTTTACAAATCCTGATTTCTCCTTGTATCCAGAAGTTTTTTTTCAATGAATTCAGGGCCGGTAGACTTGTCCTGCAGCTGTCGTTTAAAGAGGAGAGGCCGACCTCTGTATGGGAAATCAAAGCTTGTTAGCCACTCCAAAAATATTCCTCCATAAAATTATCATGTTTCCTAAATTACTTAGGGCTGCCGGGTAGGATAAAAGGAATTTTGAGGTCTCTATAAGGAAACTGAATGGGCAAGAAACGTCAAATGATCTCCATGAAGACAAATTTTCCTGTAGGATAGAAAGGTAGTAGGGTAAATGTTATCAGTATTTTATATCAGACGTTATTGACTTTGACAGAAGACCCTCAACAAATAGGCCTTGTTACCAACACCATTCTAAGATACCTTCTGTTGGCGTACGGGTCATTCAGGAATTGATAAGGTGTAGCCATAAGGAGGGCAAATTCATATTCAACTTATTCTACTAATGAAAGGACAAAAAAGGTATGGGCACCACCAGAATGCAGAAAAAAATTATTCCTGCTGTCTTTGATTCAAACTCAACTTGGACAATCGATTCCTCCCTAGAGGCTCCACATTTCAGGTTTTTTATCAATCGAACAAGAAGAAAGTTAGATGACCAGAGGTAGGGATCTTTTACGAGCCCAACATCCATGAACCTGCGAGCTATAATATGCTATTTGCTGTGGTTGCTTGGGTTTTCGATGCGGTCTTTCCCTGCGTGAGGTTACCCATCCAAGTACTAACCGCCCTCGGCGCTGGCGCTGTTTAGCTTCAGATATCTAACGACTGTCAGTCAACCTTAAGAGCTGGGCCTTGCTCCTGTTCGTCGCCTTCCGATGCCTTTTCTCAGTTAAGAAGTCTAACAGCCGATTGCACCGACTTTTTCATATAAGTTGTACTGAAACGCTTATATCCCCTCGTATTCTTGCCCATGTCATCTTAATTTGTGAGTACGAGTTTAAGTCCATTACCAAAGGGACTCTTTAAGATAGGTGATGCTTCATTAATGGGTGTTTGATAACCCCAGACACTTTAGCAATAGAATAAAGAAATACACCATTGACAGATTCAGTTTTTCGAAGGCTGGACCGCTCCAGGGATGGACAAGCGCAAGCAATATTTTTATATTAAGGATTCTGCCACCTTAAAAATTGAAGATATCATTCTTTATGGAGAATGAAGAAATACGCCATAGACAGAATCATTTTTTCGATGGGCTGGACCGCTCCAGCGACGGAACATCCCCAGCAATCAAAGATTGTAGACTTTCACGGCCGGCAATTATTAGAAGTTTCCGGGCTTCTCAGCCGTTTCCGCAGGTTTTTGCGCCTGACGTTTCGTCTACATCTGCGGCAGACATTTTCAAAGGCGTTGCGGAAGTGGTCGAAGTATTCTTCCCTACTGCGAGGCTTTGCAACTCTGAGGCTTTCCTGAATTTTTCTTGTAAGCTTGAAAATTGTTCTCACGCCATGTTTTTCCAGCAGTCTTCCAATGCGGTCCGTCACACCGTTGATATAGGGCAGGAAAGTCCGTCTATTAACGGCTGGTTTGGGGCCATTCATTGAACATCCCTGTCGAGGTCTCGAGGCTCGGTAAATTTCGTCCTTGCGGTAGCCATTACCTAGAAAGGTGGTTTCTAAGTGACGCATTTCTTCCTCGAAATATTCTGGCTCCGAAATGCGTCTCGCTCTTTCTACCAAGGTTTTTATTACCCCTCTCTTCTGCCCCTGGTGATGGTTGAAATTTCCGTTAAGGTACCGATCTGTGTGAGTGGGCTTTCTATATACTCTACCCTAGTTTTCCATTTCCTGCCTTTCTACTCATGTGTCCAGAAAAGCTATTCTCCTGTCCTCCGTCTCCACCGTGAACTGAATCCTTGGATTCCAGGAATTCAATTGATTTAGAAACTGAGCTTTGGAACCCTTTGCCGAAAGAGGCCTTTCATGAAGCTTACAAACTTCAAAAATTCAAAGTGAATGTTAATTCGTATCTCCTGTCCCTTGATTTACGCGGTGTTCTTTGAACATTACAGGGCTTCTTTCGTGTGAATCTGTATATAAAAAAAAGATGACATGCACAAGACACCTCAAGATATAGGGATCGAAAATACAAAATTGAAGGAAGTTCCTCTTCTCCGTGACCCCAAACCACAAAAGTGTCATTATAACATATCGTAACCAATAGGAGGGTTGGACCGGCCAACGTTCTAGAACTTGGTTTTCGAAGTGTTCCATGAAGAAGTTAGCAACTACAGGACTCAGGGGACTCCCCATAGCAAACCCGTCCTTCTGCTCATAGACTTCCCATCCCACTGGAAATACGTTGAAGTTAGACAGTGCTTAGACAGGGCAGTTATGTCTGGAGGAACGGAAATGCCAATCGGGTTCCAAGTTTCACATATCGGCCTATTCGTGAATAGGGGTACCACGTCGAAGCTCACCAGCATTTTATTCGAGTTCAAAGACGAATCTTTTATTTTCCCGATAAAATGTGCAGAGTCTCTGACGAAAGACTCAATGTTTTCCACCATTGGTTGTAGTAGGCCCGATAGGTATCTTGCTATATCATAGGTCGCAGGCCCTATAGCACTGACTATCGGCCTGAGCGGGTGAACCTCTGGTTTGTGAATTTTGGGTAGCCCATATCGTCGCTGCCAATGCATACTGGCTTATCCGTGTTTTGTCAACTTTTCAGTAGAGCGGTTTGAAGTTTTTGCAACTAGTTTTTATTTTTTAGCGTGGCTGTGACTTCAAAGTTTTTGATATTACAGCGATTGAAAATCAAAAACCCTTTTTTGGCTTCTATGGAAACACAACATACAACATAATTATGTCTCTGAAGGTTCCAAATGATTTTCTTTGTACATAAGCCGTTATAACTCGAATATGTGAATATGTTTAATTTTCATTTCTGGCAATACAGGTTTATCTTTATTTAAGTCTGCATATTTTTAAAGATGATAAGCCATTATGCATACCTGAGCCAATATCCTCTCTGAACGATAGTAGGATTAATACTGGTAAAGCCGGTATGCCAAAGAAAACACGGCACATGGCGGTGAAATGCATAACGGTTTAGGCGCTCCCTGGTGGTCATTTTTTAGAATATTAATAAGCCATTATGCTCAAAAATCACAGAAAAAATACGGATCATTTTGATATAAAATTCAGAAAATCGATTATTTTCAGATAAGCCAGATTACGTACAGTACGTGTTAGGGTCCAGCAGCTCTACCACCTTATCCCTATAGTCCTCTTTGTTCATCACAACCGTAGCATTTCCCTCGTCTGCACATAAGATCTAGCCGCTAGCCTCTTCTGTTGAAAGTTGTCGATTGGACAAAATCACGATCGTTCTATTGGTGTCTCTATGTTGGTGACCCGCACCTTCTTGTAGTTTGTCGAACTTTCTTTTCTGTCTTCCGGTAGTTGAGGACATGATAGCTTCCATACTGTTGTAGGTAAGCCGATCAATCTTTTCCCAATCACTCCAAAGCATGGCGTTTCATAATTTTGAGATGATTTCGAGCAAATCTCTGTCAATCCGAGAAGGAATTTTTATGTGCGAATTTTGATCCGAAATTATTGAAAATTAATAGCTAGGGGGTTTCGGAGGTGTGGATTACCAATTTATCAAGAATGGCTTATCATTATATTGAATGAATATAAATATTTTTTCAACTAACTTTTATTTAGAAGTGAAACATTTAACGGCCGGATTTACCAATCACCCATCATCTCGAGTTTTTGCGGATAAAAGGACGAGGTAACACAGTGGGCACGGCTTTCTTACTTCCTTCTCTCTTCGATATCAGTTCCCCTCACAAGGTGTACACCTATCGCAAAAAATTTGTGATGGCCTTGCTCAACGACCATTCAAATTCAGGCTATAGACTAAACAATAACTAAAGTTCGTACATTTTAAAACTGTTGCACGTCATCAGGGGCCTGGTCAGCTGCTACACGCTAGAAGTGAATTTCTGTCGGTAGATTACGAATACAATTTACTTTGTTAGTCTTGATTTGCCTCTCTAACAGCCGTTGAAGCGACGGGTCACTATTTTCTCGTTCTCTTTCAAAATAACCAATGAAAGATGCCACCAACTCTCCGCAGCGCTCATTTACATGTTGTGGCATTTCCAAGAATAGCTTGGGACTGATATTTGCTATATGATGATCGAAATACACAGTTTTTGATTACAATATTCAATTTGGAATACCAAAAAGACTGTCACTTTTAAATAACAATTGTCAATTGATTACACTCATATTTCAAATGAAATGCGCCAACATCGAAAGTGCTGCCAACTGAATTCCTAATAACAACAGGCGCCAAATTTGAAATCAAATGCAAACAATCCCATGCATTTCCATCAATGGATTGGTGCAACTGTGTTGATTTGATGTCGTCGCATCGATGACGTGCAACAGTTTTCGAATTGTAATCACTATAAAATTGATTTGAAATAATAATGAATTGAAAGGATGTTCACAAGGAGCTATTCAATGTGGAACATATTAAACGGTTCATGGCAATTTCAATACATTTGGAAATGGGACTGCGAGAACAGTCGACCAGTTAAAATTGTAGATTTGGTCGCGACGGAGTATCAATTATGCAACTGAATTACGTCACAGAAATAAATTTGAAATGTAACAGCCGCCTTCCCGTGTGAAATTTGGAAGCTTGGGGTAAACAACCACTAAAGGCGCTGATGGCGGTTATTTTGTTCCAATTGGGAGTGAAGATACTGGATCGCTGACTTCTTATTATAATGGGATCAATTAGCTTTGACGTCTATTTGACATGTAAAGCATTTTTGAAATTTCAAATTCATTTCAACGAAATAGTTTTGAGCTGTTTTTCATTCAATGGTAGATAAAGACCATGTTCTCTAAAAAATGCGAGAATAAGTCATCGTTTATTCCAAGAATAACCCAGTAATTTTTCATACTAGGATCGAGTGATTGAAACCAACAAACTATAAAAATCTCTTCGGAATCAAATTTTCAACCCATATCATCTGTTCAAAGTACAGTTTTCTTAGGAATTCACGCTACCACTATTGAAAGAGAAGATTTATGTGATGCTCTCAATGTTCTCAAAATTCCAGTTAATTACAGAGAATAATGCATTCCCTTGCGCTGCGTCATTTAATGTAGTATTAGGGTATGTAGTATGTTGAAACTTTCTCAGGGGCAGTTATGGTGGGTCAGGCTGGCAAATGAAAACACAGGCGCTCTGGAGAATCTGAGTTTTATTTGAGTGGCTTACAGGAGATAATGATGTGGCGAAATCTTCTCACTAGAAAGTTAGTGTGGGGTAAATAGAGAATAGAGCACGCAATTACAAAAGCAATATACTTCTGAGCAACATTTTCAGGAATTTGGAAGCTCTAGATAACGAAGTGGCATTAAAACATTCTCGAAACGAATATAGGTGTTTAACTTACCTTGAAAGACCAGCCGGTGTAAAAATATCCTAATTAGAGTAATTTTGTCTTCCAACGAAAATGTTCTTTTCTACACGAGGAAGAGATTTGCAATGGCGGATAGTGTGCGTAACTCAAACAAGTTCAAAAAGTTCTCCAAGTGAAGCCGGCCAAAAACACAAAGCGGTTTTTCCATATCATTGAAAAAAGCGAGAATGCAAAGTTGGAATTTTGTTCAGATGCGCGAAACGTAACTGGTGGCGCCATCTTAGGTAAAATAGTAATAGTACACTTCCACTATGAAGTGAGCTGAAAAAGGTAACTGCGATCGACACAGTCGAAAAAAATTGCAATTAACCAACTCTCTCAAATAAAAATAAATAGGTGGCGTGCTTCTCGCACAGATTTGTTGTAATTGCTGGCGAGATAAATTTTTATTATTGGATGGTTTGTGTCGAAAGATTAAAGTACGAAAAATCTGTCATCAGCTCGTCGAAAATATAGTATTCTGCATCTGCATTAATAGGGAAGAATATCGACCGATGAGGGCGCTGGTGGTGGTTAAACTTTATCCACCATTTTGAAATAGTTACCTTGTTTACATTTGTGAAATAACGCGCCAAACTGAAATCCAGTCATCAGTTGCCCCCGCTAGACAAGATTTTGGTGTTTTTTTGCCATATTTTCTTTGTACGAAATTTTTCTCGTGAAGGTGAATATAACTGTGTTCATGATGCTTTGAATATCCGCACAATACCATTCATTGGAGGTGAAAATAGATGCATTGTGTTTTAAAATCTAATGATATTTGTTCCAGGACATTTTTTAGTTTTAGTGTAGTGTTAGTGAACCAAATAGGCTTTTATTACATGGATGATGAAATGCGCCATAACTTCGCCTAAAAATAGACTCACCAGGTAACAAGAAATCATCTCTCTTGAAATGCAAGTAACACAATGAAGCCGCTCTAGGTGGTGATTTATGCAGTTTCAGTTTAATATTCCAAGCCTTGTACCTGTCTATTTTCTCTTTCAATCCACTTTCCGTAATGTTTCCCACCAAAGATGTACTTATTTATCTTTGGAAACGTGTGGAAAGACAACTTTGGATTTCGGTTCCTAGAGTTGCGGCAACTTGGCACCAAACACTTTATACGGCTCAATGAGCGATCTGCATCCATGATTGTTTGTTATTATTAATCAAAAAAAATTACAACTCCAGATGAGATTTCCTAAATCAACACCAAAGAACTCAATAAATTCACACACATAAAATGGAAGCCGTTTGTTTGTGAAATTATAGCAGTGCGTTATATTTCCGCCAGACGTCGCATAAAATTATGAACTTCCCAATAGTTTCTACTGTTTTCTCTTATCCCTCCAATTTTGTTGAATAGTTGGGAATACTTTTTTGTTTTTACAAGAATGCTGTTACAGACAGCCACCTTAGCTGTTACCTGTCTAAACTTGTTTCTGTAAGTTTCATCTCGATTTTCATTCATTCGGGCCCGCAGGTGACTGCCTGCTTCCTATGTACCATTTGTTCACAGTAAAAAGTGCACGGTGGTTGACTTGCTTTGTTCACAGTGCATTTATTTTTCATGAACAGATTATTTTTTCAATATCTGTATATATACTGATTGAATTTTTCCGTAACAGAATACAGGCTGATTGAAAATACTTTTTTTACGTGAGATAATTGGAAATTCTATTTTGTTGGGAGCTTCTTCAAATTCTGACAATTATGGAAGCGTTTTATACCAAAAAATAATAATTTATCTGAAAATAAAAGAAAAGGGTGGACATTTCTTTCAATAGAAATATAGTCCAGTAAATGAAGGGACGAACCTGTGAATAAGTCTATGAGTTCTTCACTTGTGGCTCAATTTGTAGGTCGTCACAGGATCCAAAACTTAACACGATTGCGTTCATGGAAATGGCCGAAAATGGCCCCCCAAACCCAGAAAAATGGGTTTCCCGCCAATATCTGGCTAAATACGCTTAAGAATAATAACAGGGGTCCTGTGTAATTTCGGTTGCACAGCACCATCTGATCTTCGGCGTTTTCCCATACAATTAATGTAAGTTATATATTCTATAATTTGGTTTCATGGGAAATAAAGACCTTTTATTATTATTATTATTATTAATATACGAATTAGAGAATTTTCGTTCATTTTATTGACTTGCCATGCACATCGTTTTGAAGTCAAGATGCTCTAGTTTCCGAATACATATATATTTTTTATGGCTAATAATTTTTTAATTCGCGTTTGTTCCGCAGATTCTACATAACTCCGAAATCGCATGAAAAATGTAAATAAACAAATGGATCATTTATTAGAAAGCGGGAAAAGTACAAAAAAAATTCAGAGATCATTCAAGACCCCCCAAGGATCCATTATGAGGAAAAATTTCCGATAAGACTATTTTTGAAAAAAATGTAAACAAATTAATGAAAGTGTCGAAATGGTGCGGAAAAAAACTTTCACAGCTTATCAAATCTTTTTGCCAAATAAGAAAGAACTTCGAAATACATGGAATGATAGCTACGGGTTTCCTCATTATCTTGAACTTTGAATCATTGAATGTCAGTTTTTGTCTGAGTTATGAAACAATTCGTCCGCCCGCCTCCAAGCGAATGCATAGACAACAGAATTCCTATATAGAGAAAGCGGCAGCTGAAATGAGAAGAGTTTTGGGTCCCTTTATCTCGAAAACTGTCGAGTTTTCGGAAAAAATGATAAGGGTCATTTTTGTAGATAATGAGACGATCTTTAATTTTTGTATGAACGAAAATTTTCTAATTCGTATATTTAGCCAGATATTGGCGGGAAACCCATTTTTCTGGGTTTGGGGGGCCATTTTCGGCCATTGCCATGAACGCAATCGTGTTAAGTTTTGGGTCCTTTGAAAACATCTGTGACGACCTACAAATTGAGCCACAAGTGAAGAACGCCTAGACTTGTTCACAGCTTTCCCTAGTTTCGGATCTTCAGTTACTGGACTAATAGGAGTCTAGGAAGTTATTCCGGTGATAATAAAAAGGAAGTGATTTTTAGAAAATATTTTATAGTATCAACAACAATCGAAATGAATCGTAACCGCAGAGGGGAAAGTAAATGAGTAGAGAATTTTTCTGGCAGGCTTAAGTAAACAGAGGGAATCTGCCGGGGAGAGCAGGCTAATGCGATGAATTCGTGTTTCGATATTTGTTTTGCAGAAACTTGGCGAGAGTAATACAGATGAGAGAGACAGATACAGAGGAGTAAGACTCTTATTACAATTTGGCAAAAGAACTTTTTCATTTCTTGTAGAAAAAATTAATTAAAATTATGCTCTGCTAAAATTTTAATAAATATTTTTCAGCACAAAATACAAAAGTCCTTTTTTCAAGTAAATTGGTACGTACACATAGCTTGAAAATTTTCACCCTTATTACAATAGCCAAGTATACTAGGCAATGAAGTGCATAATCGCTCGTCCTCCGACCACTCTAAGTGGAAGTAGTCGATTAGGCTTTGCTCACAGCAAATTTCACTAAATCGTGGGTGTTTGGTGAAACTTTGTACAATGAAATACACGAGGTATCGAGCCTGCTGCTGAAGTCAAGGTGATTTCTTGAGGGAGTTTCAGGTTTCTAGGAAACAGAGAAGAGCCTTTAATGGAAAGCGGCAGTTTCATTTGGAGATTTTTTGCTTGAGAAGGGCCTATATAGAGAAGCTGAGAAAAGGCAGTGTTTTCGGGAAAATAGGGAGATAAAACGAGAAAAGGAAGTAGATGTTGGCATAGGCGTGTGAGTTTTATACGATATTTTCCTCGAGTAGGGATTATTTAGTTTGAATAATATGATCGAGATAGGATTTTCTTTCTCCAATTGTTTCAGCATCTTTTTTTTTGGAATGAGGTCCCCCAGAGGTTATCTTTCTTCCCCTTAATACAAATAATGGAACATACAATACTTCTACCCGCAATAACTATCTCATCTTCACTAAAGAATTCGATTGCAATGTCTGTCTCTACTTGAAACTGTAAAAATAATTCAAAAATACAAACATTTTTCCAAAAGAAAATATTACTAAAGATGAAATAAGGTGTGAGGTGGCCTGCTGACTAAACAAATGTGATATACGGTTGAAAAACAATGTGAAATACGTTCTTTTTCGTATTTTCAAAGGTGTGTCTTATTTTGTTTTCATGTTCTCCAGGTCAAAAGAGGCAGAACTAGGTGGTACTATATGAAATATGCTTTACTCAAATTCATATGATTCGAATTTTTCGAAGAGGTTTGAAGGAAAATACAGAAAAAATGAAGGTAGAAAACAAGTCTTTTAATACTTTACCATTCCTCCACTTGACATTTAAAATAAAAAACAGTCTCAATAATTATCAATTTTCTCACTCACAAACATCAATGCCACAATTTATCAAACTCATACACAAGAATATTGATATGATCATATGAATTTCACAAATGGAAAAATAATTCATCACATATGGTTCGTTAATATTTACCAATTTTCTCAAAACAAAAAGGTATGGCACCAATCAATGATATTTATTGCAAACAATTTTTGGTTTTATGAAATAGTTTTGACCAATTCTTTTTTATTAACTTTCCCCATTGCATTTTTGGGTATTGAATCCATTACTTTTAATACTTTGGGAATCCAGTACTTGGGCATCTTATCTGCTGCCCACTCTTTGAGCTCTTCCAAAGTAATATCTTTAATATCTTTATCTTCCTCCAGCACAACAACTGCTGCTACTTGCTGGCCCCACTTATCGTCATTCAATCCCACAACAGCACAATCTTTAATATCCGGATGCAACAGAAGTTGTACCTCTATTTCCAAGGCACTCAATTTGTAACCACCAGACTTGATGATGTCTACACTCTTTCTACCAACAATTTTGAATGCTTTTTTTTCTGCCAAGTATTCGCATATGTCGCCCGTTTTAAACCATCCATCACTGGTAAATTCCTTGCGGGTGGCTTCAGGGCGATTATAGTACTCTTTGAATATGCCATCTCCTTTCACGAGCAGCTCACCTGAATATAAGAAAAAACATATAGATTGCGAGATATATTTGGAAAGCAAGGTGCAAGTAGACTCGAACAATACAACCTTTTTCAAAACGTTCATTACAGTGATTTGAAAATTTATGTCTGTGGAAACTTGATAAACGATAAGGAGATACCTTGGCATTGTTTACATGGAAAATATGTAAGGGTTTATGGAAGATGCCAAAACTCATTTATCCCACAACACTCAAGACTACCACGGCTAAATAAATTTACAGACTTTTGCATCGGTTATGGACCTGTTGATGATTATTTATTATTGAAATACTAAGAATGATTGAGAATTTGATTAAGGGTATCCACGCACTGATGAATATGTAATCCAGGTTGTAATATTAATGTGTTTGGATAGGTTTCCACGGTCCGCCATTCTGTAGTAGATAAAGATATTGACTTCAAATTCTAGGTTTAAGTTTTGGTCAGGAGCTTCGAAATGATGTATCACAAGATTCACCTTCTCATTTTTTTTTCGATATGGCGCCCAGTCGCCATCTTGAAATTTTCATGTGTCAATTTTCATTATCCCAAGTTTCAATTTTCTGAGTTGACCCGTTCAAAATATTAAGGCGGAGGGGGGAAACATTAAAAAAATGCACTGTATAGCGAACGTTAAGGTGGTTAATGTTTTTACGAGGGTGTGATTTGGAATAATGTGTGCCAAGGGTTACAAAAAAAACTTAAAAAAAAGTCACCAGACTTGCCTGGAAATTGCACGGGCGCACTTATAATTATGGACTTGCGTTGCATAAAAATCGCAGTGTAAAACGCCCATTATGTACACTATTTATATTCCACCACTTATAATTTCCCTTTTTTTTTTCGACAATTTCAGAGTTAACAAAAGTAACTAGAAAACCTATAAGGTTGAAATTGATTACATTGTACTCAAAAATAAAAATTCCAGTAGTATTGTTTTTTACCCAGGAAGCATGGATGACTTATAATATTGCTTTTTTTCAAAGTGTCATTTTTCTATAAAATAAAGCATGTTTCGAATTCTAGATGATATATATGAGGTGTGTTATAAACCCTACAAGGCCAATATGTAGCAAATAACAGATGAGGTTGAATATTGTCCGAAGCGCAGACAAAGATTATAACAACCAAATGCGTTATTTGCGATTCGGCCATGGGTCATTCGAAACTGTTGAAAGATTACATTTTGATTACAAGGAAAGAACAAACCATATGCCTTTCCATTTAATATATTTTTTCCAGATGGCGCCCAATTTTTTGAGTAGACAAGTTCAAAAAATAAAAGGAGGAAGACATTAAAGAAATGCACTGTATACCAGCATCAGCTCATTCCTCACCTTTATGATTTTCACTTTTGTAAACTTTCTGAGTGAACTCAAGCTCTCCATCGTTATTGGTGCACTCTAGAATAGTCTTCAGTTCTCCGCTTTTCTCATCATCTTCGACTAACCTGATGGAAACACCCGGTAAAGGTATTCCAACGTTGCCCGGCTCACGATCAGAATCATAAACATGCGACAAGGTCATTCCAGTTTCTGTCATACCATATCTATAAAATATATACATATACATTTGAATGTCACACTTATTTTTAATCAATGACATTTTGTCAAAGGAAATATAAAAAAGCAAAAAAAACATGGAAAACATCAGTCAAAAGCGTGCCTGACTATGTTAAATGTTTCCAGGTAGGTAATGAAAGTGGGAGCATTGAAATATAGACTTGCGAACATGTATAGAAATTCTGGTGCTGTTGACACTCATTGTGCCACTGTGAAATATTGATATGAAACTTTCGACTAACTTGATTACTGATGTTTTTTACTTCTATCCGCAGGTTTAGAAATCTACTGGCTGAGGTGTTTATATTATACCAGCGACGAGTAATGTTATTTCCATTCCAAAATTAATGAACAGTTTTTGGCGATCAAGGTAGACTACTATTAAATAGTAGTCTACCTTGATCGCCAAAAACATAAATTTTATGTCACTGGAGAAGAAAAAAGTTTCAATATTCTTGGTTTTGGCCAGAAACTTCATTAATTTTAAATTGTGCTCCACGACCTAGAATCACAGCGCCACAAGCATCAGGATTTCTATACACCGTGCTTGTGACATTTATGTGTCATTGAGATAAACTGATGTAACCATCTGAAAATGATAGTCATTCGATAATTTCAAGCTATCTACTCCCCAATGCACGAAAATAGCGACCCTGGAAGAATAAGCGATGTTCTATGGCAGTAAAAGTACAAAATAATCTTAATTTAATATGGGTATTAAATAGATGACGTCATAAGTTTTGGAAATTTCAGGGAAAAATCGAATTTAATCAAAGGTAATACCACGAGTCCTTCAAATTTAATCGATAAATTTTCATTTTCCACAAAAACTTTTTAATTTGGCAAAAGTATGAAAACAAACCGATTGATAAAATCACGAGTCCGTAGGACGAGTGATTTTATCTAATTCGGTTTGTTTGAATGCTTTTGCCTCAAAATAAAAAAGTTTGAGTGTTTCGAAAATGAAAATTTATCTTATTAAATTTGAAGAACGAGTTGTATTTGGAGAGATTATTTTTTGAACAAATAAAAGGAAGAATAATTCAATTTATCAGTATTTCATTTACATAAGAAGGAACGGAGAATAAGTGAAAATTTTACAAATTTGAAATGTCATACAACGATGTATGCCCTCTATGATCCAGAAGAAATATGATGCTTACGCATTGAATATGATAATGCTTGCCGACGATACCAAGAGATGGCGTCACACCTCTCATTGTACAAGGTTGATAATTGAAAATTTCTTATGAAATGAAAATCGCGCCAGAAGGAACATAGAATCATTCGTTATGTCGTTGTATCAAAATCTTCATACAACGGTTTCTTCTCATACAACAAAAAATGAATTGTATTCAATAAAAACTAATTGTACGCCATCTTCATTTGAGTTAAGGAAACCTTAAATATTTGAATCGGTCGTTCGCTCTAATATCTGTCATAAAGTTGGGGTTATGAGCTATTTACGTGTTTGAGTGTTCATTGAAATGTGTTATGTTATTGTTATGCTGAAAAAGTGAAAAGTGAATGACTATTAATAATAAGGTAACTCTTCATTCATGATAATTTATATAAATATGAGCCAGTTCAATAGAATCGACGCGGTAAACCTTATAGTTTTGACAGTTCAAAGGTAAACAACGTTTTATCGAAACAATCGAAAGGACCAGGCAGTTTTATCGGTATAATACCCAATGATTGGCTAGAATAACAATAGAATAACCCGCTACTATTGGTTGAAATGCCAAAAACGTCACATTTTGACAAGTGAAAAAAATAATCGTGGAAAATTGTAAAGCAAATCATCAAATTTACTCCTGATTAAAACGTCGAATAGTCTAAGAGATAGCGTCCATATCACCGGCTGATCGCATAGTGGATGGAAAAATTATGTAATGTAATCCCGAACGTTTATTATATGGAAAACGGTGACTGCCAGCTCGAGCACCTTGCGTTTGTTAATTAAAAAAGATGTAATTACTTTTTCATAAGTCAAAATCCAACCAATTGCGTTTTGCGTCAAAATTCGTTTATACATAGAAAAAACATTCTTAAATATGATTTTTGGTGACTGCCATTCGAAATCGCTTGTTGAGCCGTTACTGCCAATCAAAAACGGGCTAATAAAAATTTTGAAAATCCGACTCATCGTAAAGTAAATGGAAATCGGGTATGAGCTCGGCGCACTTGAAGACTACCAAAATATCAGTATTCTTTTGTATGTCATTGCGGCTGAGATGGTAAAGAATATACATATAGTATGGTAATGGATGGGGGATGCAAGCGTCAGCGACTATGCCCCAGAGGGTATATGTATGTGTGTTGTGTGTATCAGGCTTGTTACTAACTCCCTACGCCTCTCCGGGTGGACTTTCCAGGCTCAGTAACCACAAATATGAAACTGGAAACCTGGCAGAATTCGGAGCTCGAGCCCCCCAAAAGGGCCTCCAGTGAGAATTAGCGGACAGCGAAAACAATGGTGGATGTGGAAAAGACAAAGTGGGTCATTGACTCATTCAAACCATATAAATCGCCGGGTCCGGACGGCATTTATCCTGTACTTATACTAAAGGGGCCGGAACTTTTGCATGAAAAACTATGCATATTGCTCAGAGCCAGCTTGGCACTGGGCCATACACCGAAGGCATGGAAATGATAAAGGTGACATTCATACCGAAACCTGGGAAAACCGGACAGGAAGAGTGCGACCTATAAGTCTCATATCATTCATACTTTAAGACTCTCGAAAAAATGCTTGACAAACACATAAGGGATGGTGTATTGGCTACCAGACCACTAGACAATAATCAATATGCATAAAGATCAGGCATGTCAACAGAAACGGCTTTATGCCGATTTACCGAAAGAGCAGAATATGCTCTTAAGAACAAGGAGGTGCTGTTGCGTGAAGGAAAAAAGGGATTGATGAAACAAGCTGCAGATGGATAGACTGCATGCTCAGAGGACGGCTAATACATACAAACATCTAGGGCGAATCCATGGTGGCACAGGGGGCAAGGGGATTATCGCAGGGGGAGTTCTATTTCCACTTCTGTGGAAACTTGTTATGGACGAGTTATTATGTTTGTTGGACCGAAATGGACACGAAATACCAGGATATGCTGGCGACCTAGTCATCATGGCACAGTGCAAATACAACAGTATAGTGAGAGGGTGCACGCAGCAGGCCTTGAATACTGTAACTAGTTGCACCGATGAGGAAGGGCTCAAAATAAGTCCATCCATATCGGTTATAGTGGCATTCACCAGAAGAATCAAGATGGAGGGGCTTACTTGGACCTCTGACACTCCGAGGTGAAGAAATCAATTTGTCAGGTGGGGTTAAATATCTTGAAGTTGTACTAGATTCAAGATTAACCTAGAACCAACATGTGGACAGAATAAAAGGAAAGAGGAGGTGACACTTATAGTGGCCAGGCGCACTTTTGGAAAGAAATGGGGATTAAAACCAAGCATGTTGTACTAGCTGTACACAATGGTAGTTAGACTCATGATAACGTATGAATCTCTGGCATGGTGGTCGAAGACAAAACAAATATCTGCTATGAACAAACTGAGCAAGGTCCAAAGATTTGCCTGTCAGGGCATAACAGGTGCAATGAAAACAACATCAAAAGCAGCAATGGAGGTGCTCTTGGATGAATACAGACCACATCTCACCAAAATTTATATTCAACACGAACTTTTCAGTAATGATAAGAGATCGTCAAGAATGGCAAAAAGACAATCTCCCCGAGAACAAGCCTGGCTGGAGCACGTGGTTTATAGATGGATCCAAGACGGGATATGAAACAGAAGCTGGTGTATACCGTGCGGGAAAACCCTACGGTACAGATATCCGTTCGGACAATACACATCTGTTTTTCAAGCAGAAATTTATGCCATACTCCAATGTGCGAAAACAATTAATCTGAGGTCCCAACGAAATGGAAGGATCAATATTTTCACGGACAGCCAAGCTTCGCTCAGGGCACTAAAAAATCCTAGAGTGGCATATAGACTGGTATGGGAATGCCGCGAGGAACTGAAATATCTGGCAGACCATAATAGACTGACTCTACAATGGGTCCCAGGTCACTCAGGTATAGCAGGCAATGAAAAAGCCGATGAGCTTGCAAGACAAGGATCATCAACACCATACACTAGACCCGAGCCAGCAGCGGGGGTACCCAAAAAAACGGTACGGAATCACATAAGGAATTGGGTGTGAACAAAATATAGAGATTACTCACGGGAGAACTTTCATAAAATGACCGTCGAGGAAAAAGACTGAAAACTATGAAACGTGGCAGGAGTCATTCGCCAACAGGAAGGAGAAATTCTTATAAAGAAAAATCTTTGCCCCGTCGGAGAAGCGAACCCAGGACCTCTAGGTCGACAGGCAAAAGCAGAACCACAGCGCCAACTCCCTCTCTATACATGTAGTATAACATAAACCAAGAGTAAAATGGAATGTTCATGATAAAAAGTCATAATATTATCTATCAATATTTAATATACTTATATCTATTTTATTTTCGACATAATAGAACCACTTTCTTAATTCTAGAGTTTGATCGTCGCTATCAGTACCGCTAACACTTAAGTGAACGTCTCCCGAAATGCTTCCAATATTCTTTGAGTTACTATTTTCATCCGAAAGTTCTGGCTGGATTATTATATTTCTGACGAATTGAGGAACCTGCTCACCTCTGAACCAGAAAAATGCATATTTGTAATTTTTCTCAATCCACCCATATTCGGTTAGCAAAGATTGATGGGGAATTTCTGGTGGGCGTGATACCCAATATTTGCAATGTAGTCTGCTCGTAGAACTTGCTCTACGAGTTCTGATTCGCACAGGGAGATTGTCGAACCATCAAAAGTCGTCGACTTTTTCGCGAATTTCTCTTTGATGTTATTGACTTTGAAATTGTCGTACGCCCTTAACTCCATAAATCTGACATACAAATGATTCGATTTTTTTTCGAAATTTGCATCGTCGATAGCTTCGTCTTCGCAGTCCCCAAGCTTTGCAAAAGTTGCCTGGTATTCCGTGGGATGTTGCAATAGAGTCAATGTGTTTTTTTCCTTCCTGAAAAAACAAGGATTGAAATCGCACCCTGTAAATGCGTGGTACCCAGGTAGCGATTTGCAAAGATCGGGGCCGAGATAACAATACAATTTCGAAACATCAATGTATCGCTGCCCATTTGAAACTCCGACATTCATCTATATTTTCGTTCCGCTGGTTACGTGCTCCATATTTTCGGGCATTATTACCAAAATGTTTGTATCGGAACAACGTATCACAACGGTTGACTTTTCATGTGACCTGCGATCATTAAATCCGATTTTTGTGTCAGCCCCTTCGTGTTTTTCGCATGAAAATTTCACACCTACTTTTCAACCAAGATGCCTCAATTTAAACTAGTTAGCATGGCAAGTAAAAAAAATTCCGGAAATGCTTTCGAGGTGGCACGATATTTAGGTGGGAATTTTTTGAAAGTTCAAAAAATAAACATATGATCTACAACCCTCAAATAATGTACCAACTTTAGTGACCTAAAATTATGAAAGGACGATAGATGGAAGTAGAACCCATTTGAGTTAACGAAAATGGTAGATATAACTACAAACGATTTTTTTCGAAATTGCGTCATGTTATTTGTAAAAATATATTAGTATCTATAATTATTTTTTTTCAATATGTATAAATAATGAACGTCATTCTGATAAGAAAATACAATTCCAATACTTTTCTCACCGTTCTAGCAATCGATGTCCTGATATTTCCGTCCACTTTGTAGAAACCGAAACAGGGAGGCCCGCCGATCCACTGACCATCAGTCTAACCTTATTTTTGAGCGTGTTCCTTATGTACTCCACCATTTTATTGTCCTCTTTGAACACTCTATCATATTCTTCGATGAGTTTGCTATATATCGTCGGCACAGCCATATAAACCGATATTTTTCTGTCTTCTGGTTTTGCGTTTATTCCCAGTAAATACGACCACACGTTGTTAGCATTGAATTTTTTCAACATTATTGTTTTGGCCCCGATATGAAGGGGACATAAAAGGGCGTTGACTATACCGTGGACGTGATGCAGGGGAAGTGTATGGAGAAGAACATCGTTCTGGGACCATTTCCAAGCATCGATTAGCGTAGAAATTTGAAACTGCAGATTTTTGTGTGACAAAACAACACCTACGAAAACGTATTAAATTAATTAACTTTCAATTCTCAGAAAAAAATCATTTATTTTAGAAGTCGAATCCTTCAAACCATTAGTCCAAGTTGTCATGATTTAATATTAATTACCTTCATTTCTGGAAGATGGGTTCCACTAATAGGTAAATTTAAATTCATTTGTTCATAGTAGTTTCGAGACAAGCCTAAGGGTGCTTTTTCAAACGGCAAGTGAATAGTTAGAGTTTTGTGAAATATTTTGTTGTGTAACTTAGTATGAAGCGAATAATTCGTTGTTTCGTTATCCCGATTGTCATTTATCGCTAAACCAATGGAAAAAGTAACATCATCAATTCAACCGAAAAATACATCAAAACTTCACTTACTAAAAAAAAAATATTTGAACACTACACCGACTTCACCTGAAGACCATCAATTATTGCAACAATAAAGGGCAAAACAAGAAAATGTGTCATTACCTTTTGGCGATCCAGTGGTTCCACTAGTGTACAATATCAAGGCATTGTTGGTGTCGTAAAACTCCGAAGGAAGTCCGCCTTCCAAATCGCTTTGAGTGGTTGCTAATTTCTGTACACAATTCAGTTTCAATTTGTCGTCCAGCACGTGCATACGACTATGCGTATTTTTCGACACTCTTTGCATGAGGTCGGCATATTCCGTTGTGGTTATGATTAATTTTGAAGCGGTATCATTGGCATAGTAGAGGAGGATGTTTTTCGGGTGGATTGGGCTGAGCGGCACAGCTAGAAGAAATTAAAATATTTCTGCAATATTCCTCAAGGTTTAGTATCCACTTAATGCTCAAGTGTGAAAAGTGAAATTCATGATTTAACAGGCGAGCTGAAGTAATTTCTGAAAATGACTGAACAACTTTTCAATCATTATCAATGAAAATCTATTTCATTTGACATGTTTATCCTACAACAGCCAAGCTCTGCATTCAGAAGAAAAATACAAACCAATCATATTTCAACAAAACACATAAATTTCAAAAATCTTAGACTTCTACGCCGTTAACAATCTCAAAGCTTCTTCACAATCACGCAGATATAATTCCATCATACTCGAAAGCCACAGGCACGATCTAACGCGAACTCTAATCACAGGTCAGGTCTGCCTATCGCCCATATCGAAACACACACCTTATTTTTTTTCTTTCGGTCAGACGAGACGCTCTTAGTGCGATAGGATTATCTCCTCCGAGATCAACTTTATAAAACTGTCGTATCCGCCTCACTCCCAACCCAAACGGACAACCTACTCAAGATTCAACATTTTTCCTTCACCAATAACCCGGTAGAATTGTCTCCCTATGGAGCTCTCTAACCAACAGTTGGTTTACGAAAAAACAGACAGCATGCACGCGACGGTCGCAAGTTTCCGAACAAACACATCGGAAACGATCTAACTGCTTATTTGGTAACGCACATAAAGTACGCATCGTATTTTTAATGGGTTCAATTGAAATTTGAGTTTGTAGTTGTTTTTTGCTTAAAAGATGAGAAATGAGCCCCACTTCAGTTGACATGCGCTAGTCTGGACCTCTTGTTGACATTTTTGAATGAATTTTTAATAATTTTTTTTAATTTTCGTAAATGAAAAAGTCGCTCACATTTCAATTTTATACACCACTAGATTTCAAGTTACATTTTTTGTATTTCACGCAGCTTTCATTCCGCCAATTTGCATAAATGAATCACCACCTAACCGGAAATTATTGAATCTTTCTTCCAAAAATGGCGGAGTCCTTTAGATTTTCTGATTTGAATTGTATTTTACTTCTGACCATACAAATCTGAGTCAGTTCGCATTAAAATTACGTTAAAGATAGAGTACGCGTAAACAACGCTTCTAGCGTGATCAGCACGTGGACAGTTAGTACTCGCGTTTCGATTGGCTGGCTGTGATATCGAAGAGAGAACAGAGTTGTATCAGGCTGTCACAGACTAGTACTGAATAGTATTAACATTTTCGAAAATCGCCTGTCTTGAGGATTTTGACCTGAGCAACGTTTGGGTTTTTCGAACAGATTCGCATTAGTGGTCTCGGTAGTGTAGTGGTTAGCATATCTGCCTATCAAGCGGAAGGCCGGGGTTCGAATCCTCGCCGGGCCACCATGCTGGGTAATCGCACGTTAAAAGGTAAGGCCTCGTTGATCCATTGCTCGCACAAGTTTCGACTTCTGAGGGTTGACGTTAGTCAGCTGGTTAACGGAACGAACAACAACAACAATTAGTGTCGAATGTCGATGTTTATGAGTTTTAAGTCTACAGTTCATGCAGTTTATGATTTTGGTTCATTGTTTCAATTTCTGTTGATTATCAGGTAGATTATAGAGATGTCGGATGCACCATAAACTGGATTAACAACTATATAGATGATGTGCATTTGCTATCAACATTTCGTTTTTTGGAGACGCTCAACTCCTTCTTAGTCCAAGAGCTGCTGACGCACGTTTCATGAAGTGTTTTATGCACCTTGAAATTTTGCTATATTGCATCTCTTGGGTAGATGCGGAGGTATGTGTTGGCTTGACCTACCTTGGGACACCAAGTACTGCGCATAGAAGACAGGTGCAAAAAATATGACCCGAATGAAGTGTTTTATTCAGAAGCCAACATTATTTAACGTAAAATTAAGGCGATTCAACAATGAATAATTAATGAGGCAGGCACTTTCCAAGGAGGTTAACATAAAAAAAAATCCAAAGTTATTATTTTTTCTATATTACATGAAGTGTTATATTCAGAAGCCAACAATATTTAATTTAAAAATGAGGTGATTTTAGAGTAAATAATAAATGAGGCAGATACTTTCAAGGGGGTAAACATGAAAAAAAAGATAATCAAAAGTTGTTGTTTTTCTATACTAAATGAAGTATTTTATTCAGGTGCCAACAATCTTTAATGTAAAATTGAAGTAATTTTACAATGAATAATAAATGAGGTAGACACTTTCAAGGTGGTTAACATGGAAAAAAAATCATTCAAAGTTGTCCTTTTTCTATATTAAATGACGTGTTTTATTCAGAAGTCAACAATGGTTGATGTAAAATTGAGGCAATTTTACAATGAATAATAAATGAGGCAGATACTTTCGAGGAGGTTAACATGAAAAAAAGAATCGACTGAACGCCATCTGGAAAACAAAATTAAATGGAAAGGGGGGTCTTGTGATACATCATTTGGAAGCCCTTGACGAATATTTCACAACCCTAGAATATGAAGTTTTTTGTTCATAAAAAAACAAAAGAGATCAGGACAACGAACATCATTGTTCAGTTCGAATATTCTCTTTTCAACTTTACAAGCAGATAGGTACCACGTAAACTATCACTGTTAATGTTCAGTTGAACATTAACAGGGGAACTGTATTTGAATATGCTTGAAACAACTGTCGATCCTCTAATCACCGAAATCGTCGAAGTGAATCCTTATGAATTCGATATAGAAATTATTATTCCATCAAGATGGAGCACTAGCACATTACTCCAGACAAAAAACTATTTGGATATAATAGCAAAACACGTGTCGCGGTTTCGTAAACCCATTGTAAGTGAAAATCATACCGGAAACTGTAATATATTTTTGTCCTACAGAGTAGCCAGCCTGCTTCCCAGATTTGACACGTTTAGATTTTTTATGGGGTTATTTCAAGCAAAAGGTGTACGAAACTGAACCTTGCTTCAATACTGAACATACGGCAGAAAATAATAAATATTTGTAGAAGTATCGACGTTGCTGTGTTCGAAAATGTTCGACGTGAAATATTGGATAGGCTGTTCTTATGTCAAGGCGCCCAGTCGCCATCTTGAAATTTTCATCTGCCAATTTGACCCAAAAATATAGTATTCATGCATCAATTTCATTATCAACAGTTTCAATTTTTTTAGTTAACCCGTTCGCAAAATGAAAGGGGGGGGCATTAAAGAAATGCACTGTTAACTATTACAGTGCATTCACGTTGAAGATTGACTGCGCGTAAACAACGCATCTAGCGTGATCAGCGCGTGGTGAGCATGTGGACAGTCAGTCCTCCTCGCGTTCAGATTGGTCGGCTGTGATATTGAAGAACGCACAGAGTTGTACTAGGCTGTCACACTCTACTACTGCTGAATAGTATTAATACATATAGTTTGCAGTGCACATGTTATTTCAGTATATATGCCCGCATGAGTTTGAAAACAAGGTCGTATCAAATGAAGAGCACACGGGAAAAACTATGAATGTCCAAAAACCATGAATATTCTGAACATCTTTTTCAGTAAAGATTTGGATTATTACCAAGTCACTCATGATTCTTTGCTAATAAGGAAAATTAATATTTTTTCTTATGTAAAGGCGTTTATAGCAATCAGAATTACCTTTCAGAAGATATCCCTCGAAATGCAAATTATTTCATAGTTTTTACCGAGGATATGAAATTTCAAATTCATGTTTTCTATGTGATCATTTAGGTACCAAAAAATGAAAGGAAAAATATTATGTATGCATTATGTATACAAATAAATTTGGTAAAAATGGACTATTATCATTTTTCCCTTGTGCTCTTCAAATGCTGATAGTGCTTGAAAAAGAATAAAGAAAAAGCATTTGAGGCATTCTATAGCATTCTTTTCATTAGTTCCAAGTCCTGTTCTGTTCGACCCATCACGTGAATTTGATCACGCTCATTCCATCTTCAACGCGAATAGTACAATATAGTCGCTCCAAAATAACACAGTATTGACCTCTATCATAGGCAACATTCATTTTCATATTTGCTGATATTTAAACCCCACAGGACGTGTCTGCCTCTTTGTGATTATTTTTGATTTAGTTGAAGATGCTGTTTGAATGGCAGCGTGAATAAAACACTTCATCTGATATGAAAAAACACAACTTTGTTTTTGTTTTCTACATTTATTCATGTTAACCTCCTTGAAAGTGTCTGCCTAACTTATTTTTCATTGTAGAATTACCTCAATTTTTCATTAACGATTGTTGACTTCTGAATAAAACACTTCATTTAATATATAAAAACAGAACTTTGGATCTTTTTTTGGTGTTAACCCTCTTGAAAGTGTCTGCCTCATTTATTATTCATTGTAAATTTACCTCAATTTTACATTAACGATTGTTGGCATCTGAATAAAACACTTCATTTAGTATAACTGATTAACATTTTTCCCAAATGCATTCAAGAAGATGAATGTTAAATTGGTTGCCCAACTTCTGAGTCATAGTGTGTCAGCTGCAATCACAGTTGCAGTGAGAAGTGGAGAACTTGTTTCCTCAACTGCAGCAAAAACAGCATTTTTCATAAATACTATCAACAATTTGTTAAATGCACTAAATAGTACACATTTTAAAAGAGCTTCTCCACATAATCGTATTATGTGTGAGAAAAATCCTCAAGTAAAGAAAGCACTCAATGCTGGTTATGATTTATTGAAGGAATTATACAAAATTGATAAAAAAAATCATGCCTGGGCCACCATCTTTTGATGGATTTTTACAAACCATCAATGCAGTGAAAATGCTTTTCGAAAAACAAAAACATATAGGATTCACTTTCTTGTTTACAAGCAGGTTGATAGAGGATCCCCACAAAAATCAATTTTCAATTTTAAGACAGAAGGGTGGTTATAATATTGAAAACATTTCGGGTTGCATTCAAAATGAGCATTGTCAGAATCTATCATTTAAGATAATTTGGAACAAAAATATACAAGTTGGATGCATATTGTCGTGAATATAGAAAATATATGTTGAATTTGTTATTAAGAACTTTGATACACAAATATTTCCAATTCAATGAGAAGTCGTGTTGGTTTGAAAAATGTGAAATTATCTAGATTGCAACATAATTAAGTACCCTCCTCTCCCGATAGAGAACATTATTAAACCAAAAATTATATAAGACTTTTTCATCTTGAGTTAGTTAGATCTGAAGGAATTCCAGCAATTGTTCTTAAAGTGTGTGCCGCCGAATAGAAACCAGTAGGTACTTTGCGAATTATTCAACCTTTCGTATAACTTGGGGGTTTCTCCTAAGTCCTGGAGAACAGCAAGAGTTCAACCAGTTCTTAAAGAAGGGAAGAAAACTTTACCTTGTAATTAAAGATCAACAGCATTGCTTTCTATCATTTCCAAAGTCATGGAAAATGCATTTAATATAAAACTTTTGAATATTGCATGAGAATTGTATACTGCTAAACTCCCATTACTTGCTGCGAAGACTGTGCTTTGATTTATGCACTAAGGTTATCACACTCGTATTCTAAGTTTCACTTCCCAAGCTCGTTATTTTATAAGAATAGTGGTGGTATTTCCATAGCGGCACTACGTACAGCGGTCACTACACGGCTTACTGTCGACATCCTTACGCTGGAACGTGGCACAAATACAACGATTCCCATGTGTCCCCGTTCTATTTCATTTATTTTTTATTTTTATTCATTCAATATTTTTTATTAACTTTTTTTTTCTATTTCTTGTTGTAATTTATACAACTGTATTTTATATATTTATGGTTATATTGAATTTTCGAATAAATTATATGTACGTTAGAAAAAAGTACACCCCATAGTATTAATAATAATAATATTATTATATTGTTCTTCATGGACGAGGTTTCATAACTTCAATTTTGTCAGGTATATTCCTGTGATAGACTTGAACACCTGTACGGTCGTTGATTCAAGAGGTATACCGTTTTTTGTTTAGATGACGCACGACTTTGTGTCGAATAGTAAATGCATTTACATTATCCTACTATATAGTCTATATACAATGGTATTAATACTTATCGTTATCAGTACACGTATTACTTTAGTCAATACATTGTTTATAGAGATATAGTTAGTCAATGTCTGTGTAAAAAGGATTTGAAGCGTTTTTGTTACGCCATCTACAGTATAATGTCGATATCTCTGTTTACTTGACAATGCACGACAAAGTTTCCTACTCTGAAGAGAAAAATAGGTGCAGAATTCTGTCTTTCAGTATGATTGTAATGTTGAAAGATAATGAAGCCTCAAAATAGAGTTGACGATAAAAGTTTATGAAGAAAATGAAAGTTTAGGCATCAAAATAATCTTCAAAACATAACTGATCTACGACATTGACAAAAAAATCCACTTCTGTTTTCGAATTGATTGGCATCTTTTGGTATTATTTATGAGTTATCAAGAAAAGGTGTGATTCAGGCTACGACGTCCGTAAGAGAAACGAAAGAAAAGACATGACTTGGAAACGAAAACGCTAGTGCCATCTACCCGTAGTATCTGTCCCTTCAAATGATATTTTCATAAGGTTGACTAAACTATATCTCTATAAACAATGGTCAATGTGTAACGTCGGCGATAACGTCGTATCAAATGCTAATAGTCCCCTAAAAAAAATAACGATGGGGCATTTGAGTAGTATCTAGAAGAATATGATCTCAACGTATACAAAGATGAAGTGCAAGAAAATCCCGAAAGTTTGGTTGATCGCATTCCTACGAAAATAGACAGCCATACAGGAGTATGTAAAGCCAGTGTATATTAGTATTATTCGTTGCTTTCTCCAACCCAAAAAAACGAAATCGATCGGAAATTGTGGATTTTATGGATGAATTCATTTCAGTAGTTCAAGTCCTGCCCCGATCTACTCGACCCATCACGTGAATTTATTTACGAGCACTCCATCTTGAACGTGAATGCACTATAGAACAACTTGGGATGAAGATGATTTTATTGAGATTGCATTATAATTTTTTTTTGGCGATAATTCAATAAAACAAATCTGGGTATGTTGGTGTCGTATGTGATAAGGAATGTGAAACATGTTAGGATTCACAGGAGCGGTAAAAATTGGGAACTGAGCCACCTCATCCCGATTCATTGCTGAAAATTTCAGAAATAACATGATTATTTTAAATTTATGTTGATAATGCCGTGACTGGCAAGTACAAAATTCCACATGACAAATGAAGTGAATTTACTCATTTCTCAAGCAAAAATCATATTGAAATGTTTAGAAACTCTTATTCCAAGACAAAAAATAAAATTTACTACAAATATTGTGAATCTTTCAGAAATAAATACAAGTTTCCTCTGGATAATTCCACACAAATTCAAAAGATGGGTGCACAAAAGCATTAACTCAACTTTTTTGAAATAGACATACTTTTCATGGAGCTGAAACAGAGATGATGATAGTAACATTAGTAACAATGAAATAGTTCATTCAGGGGTTATATCTCGAGTGCACCAAGTTGAATCAATTAAAATGTGTGAACGTCAATGATTTTCGAAATTTTGCTCAGCAAATGAGTGTATAATAAACGGTCTCGAGATTTTATCTCAAATTATTATAAACGAAAGCGTTTGCTTAAAAGCGATATTTTGAAAATTATCCAAATGCACGCACTTTGGTCGATTGAGCTTGGTATAGGAGGGATATAAATTGAGAATTGAGATTATTTCCAGAAAAAAATTAAAAAAAAGAACACTTCATAATCGAATACAGGAACAATATAGTACCTGAAAAGTGAACCAAAATCCAGTTTTATATTTTCATCAGTTTGAACATTTGAACACTTCTAGTGCGATTAATGGTAGTTATTTCCTTATTAATATATCCATTTCGATATAGCTCAGATAATTCGGGAGTTTGACCTGATTAGAATGTGAATTTTTTGAATGAAATATAATAAACGCATTTTTTATATTTCCTAAAAAATACCTTAGAAAAAAATATTTTCTTTCCAAAATAACTTTGACGGACGAAGTTTAGCGCTACAAGTTGCATTGCTGTTCTTCCACCTAACCCTAAAACGTAGTTATGCTACCCAAAAAAAAATTAAAATTACTCAGATATTGACAATTTGTATATTAGTTTTTGATTTCGGTGACTATTGATGGAAAATTATGTATTGTTTTCGAAAATTCAGACCAGACAAAGTCCTCAAATGCATTGAAGTAGGTTTGTACAGTTGAGATGAGGTTTGTTGGCAAACACAAAACGTGAGGATCTGGAAAGTACTGGATTTCTATTGAATATCGACGTGTTTTTGCAGTTTTTTTCACAAATTTGTCATGAAGTTATTCTAGACGTTTCGTTTTCGGTGGCGCACCCTGTAATCAATTAAGCAATTGCTCATATCAAACCTCTATTTACATCTCACATGTTTACGATGAATAAACACCTTTATCATCAAAGATGAAATAAAATATGAAAGTTGTTGCATGGTATTCTGAATTTGCATATCAGCTTACCTATTGTTATTGGAGAAGTCCTTTAGATAAATGAAAAACGGCTAATTTATCTTCAATAATTTTTTGAAGTACAGAAATTTTTCCATATCAAATGTTTGCAACTTTTCGAAAAAAAAAAAATGGGTAATATTATTGACATTCAAGCGAATATATTGTGGAACTAGTGTTTTATAATGAAGAGTACAATATATTGTGGTATCAGGAGGATAATAGAATGTTTTGTATCAAACATGTAGGTTGAAGGGACCTAGATGAACTATGCAATATTTTCATCCAATCTGAAAATGGCCATCAAATAACTGACGTTAATGAATACGATAATCCCATTTCATTAGAAAACAAAGTTGACGTCTGTTTCTCAGTCTTCCCATCAATTTTCAAAAAGTTTCTCAGGCAGCAATAACCACCTAATACCTTTAAATAAGATGTGGAACTGTCATTCACGGATTTAGGACCAAAACAGAGATGTATAAATTGGCTTGGTGTTAGGTAAAAAAGGGGCGCGCGCGCTATTCCGCCATAGGTCGTTTAACCGCATGTATTGACATGGCTAGCCATGAAAATTACTCCATTGGTAGAATTGTTACTGGAAACAAACTGATGTGATTGCTAACGATTCAAATGATGATGAAAACACTCTTTTTTCATGAAATAATAACGCATTTTGTTGAAATCGTAAACCCAACTGATAATAATACAAGCAGAAAAAAGATTCCTAGAGGAAATTTTTTGCTGGGAATTATTTTCGATGAAATCATCGTATTTGGCATGCTTGTTAACCCTGATAGGGTCACTGATTTTGTCTCGCAAAAATACACCCCCATCTACCCTAAGTTGAATTTTCATTAAAAAAATCATAATTCCTTGCAGAAACACATTGCTGGGAATATTCTTCGATGAAATCATCGTATTTGGCATGTTTGTTAACACTAATAGGGTCGCTGATTTTGTCTCGCAAGAATACACCCCCGTCTACCCCTTATTCAATTTTCATGAAAAAAATAATGAGTCCTTGCAAAAACACATTGCTGGGAATGGTTTTTGATGAAATCATCGTATATGGCATGCTTGTTAACCCCAATAGTGTCGCTGATTTTGTCTCGCAGTAATACACCCCTAATCAAAAAAAAATTACCAGCAATGTGTTTCTGCAAGGAATTATGATTTTTTAAATGAAAATTCAACCAAGGGTAGACGGGGGTGTATTTTTGCGAGACAAAATCAGCGACCCTATTGGGGTTAGCAAGCATGCCAAAAACGACGATTTCATCAAAAAATATTCCCAGCAAAAAATTTCCTCTAGGAATTATTTTTCAACTTGTATTATTATCAGTTTGATTAACAAATTTCAATAAAATGCATTATCATTTCATAAAAAAAAGTATTTTCATCATCATTTGAATCTTTATCAATTTTTCAAGTACTATACATAACAATTTTTTTATGAAGCTTTGTCAACAAGGGATTATTTTTCTTAGACAATAAAGTATATATATATATATATATATATATATATATATCTCTATCAGTTCGTTTCCTACCTACTAGTCTACCAATGGAGTAATATGGATGAATAGCGCAGGTGCCCCTCTTTCACCAAACACATGGATGAAAATGCATGGCCACCTTCACACTGGTCAAGCTCTTTATCTATAGAAATCCATATCAAGGGTAGATCATTCATTGGAGTATTTTAAGTTGAGTTAGGCTGAGTGGAAGAGAGCACTTGTTTGACTCTCCGTGAGTTCGAACAAGAGCTAACTCTGCCTTTTGATAGATTTTATTTGTTGTTTTGTCATGGTTTCGAATTTGTAATGTGTATTTATCTATCAATAAAAACGTTTATTATTATTATTATTAAGTACAGATAGATTCTCTTCGTGTTTCTGTTTCCAAAGTGCCTTGCTCTTAGCGGGAATTTTTAGATATGCAAACATAGTTTATACTTCCTACAATATTCAAGAAATAATAACTATATAACTATATGTATGCATATCATCTTAATAAAAGTAAAATTTGGGTGAAGAAACTCCTTCAGCAGGACACACTTGAAAATTGTGGATAGAAGTGGATCAAGGTTAGCTGACATGAAGGTATTGATTTAAGACTTTCTAGTTATTAGTTATACTCACCAATTTGACCAGACATCCATATTGCCCACAAAGTTATAACATAATTGGCATCATTGGGGCACATGAATAATACTCTTTCACCTGTTCGACCATGTACAAGTTGTGTGATTTCTTTTGAAAGTTCACTAGCACTCAAAAAAATGTTAGCATAGGTATAACTGGCTATTTGGTCTCTGAGTGCTACTCTGTCAGGAAAATTTCTAACATTTCGGAATATTGGTCCTGGAAAATTAACTGAAGCTTGTACCTTTGCCTGAGTTTGCTGAGCTCTCCTGCCGAGTTTTAAAATTGAACTTCTGAACTGTTTGGTAAATAAAGACATATTTCTTCAATATTGGAAGACTTCTGGAAAACAAACATACTGTGCTAATAACAGATAACAATTTACATAAGTACTTTAAAATTATCTTTGATCAATTAATTCAACGTATTCATCCTACCTCAAGAACCCAAAACTTACTTCTAGAATGGTTCTAATTAATACAGATAATTTGAATCAAGTGATATATCATATTTCAGCTCGATATTAGACTTCTAAAATTGTCTTCGATCAAAATACCTTGAAGTGCGAGGTTATTTAATCGAGATCAAGCGTTGCCAACTACGCAAAATGAAAATAATTCTGCAAACTTGAATGAATCAACGTCACAAAAGAGAGTTGAAGTTTGAAGTGCTGCCATGAACGTAAACGTACAAATTGACAGCTACGCGTGCGTAGTTTGGCCTTGTTTACGTTTACGTCGAGAACTTGTTTACGGGCCTACGTTATCTTGCGGGCGTTAACGGATACGTTAAAGATCAATCAGGGCTATTCACTAAGCAGAGTTGTTATGGATAGCGACTGAAAATTGTCGTTATGTTCAAGGTCAGTTGCTAAGCGCGAAATTGGTATTCACTTTTCAAGTTAAGTTGCTACTGTAATGACCAGGTTGCTGTGAGTAGTGGTTGACAGGCAACTGCTTTAGATATCTTGTTAAGGAAAAACAGCTTACCACCGTCATTATGGCAAGTTATTATCAGAGTTGCTACGACGGTTAGCAACTGCGATAACCACTTTACTCAGTGAATAGCCCTGATTGTACGTTATCCGAAGAATATACGAATCACACCGATGAGTTGCGAATGAACGAATTTTGGGGTGCGCTGCGTAACTCCCACAGTGCATAACACCCAAAGTGCGTAACACCCAAATGTCATAACAACCAAATTTCGTTATGCCTACACTCTCCGAACATACCCGAATGATACACTGTTGCAAAATTTACCGGATATTCTGCAATTTCCTGTTAACCCAATCTAACTTAACCTAACTAACCTAACCTAAAAGAAGGATGAATTTGGCAACAGCGCATCATTCGGGTATGTTCGGTGAGTGTGGGCATAACGAAATTTGGGTGTTATGACATTTGGGTGTTATGCACTGTGGGTGTTACGAAATGTGGGTAGAACGAGATGCTCCCGAATTTTGAAACTTCATTTGGCGAGGGAGGTATAGTATATGGCCATTTTTCCTATCAGGATCCGAATTACAGGAATAAGTGTCAGCATTAGAACTCTCAAAGAGATGATTTAAAATTTGTCGAGGAAACATTCAGCTTAGGCTGAATAATTAGTGATTCAGAAAGCAGTTTCTTGAATATTTTAGATTCAAGTAGGTACCTACCGTTTCCATCAGTAGGAATCAACTTTCATTATCTTGAAACTGAAATTCAATATGAATAGTGATGAAATGATGATTGGTGTTTGATTATGATTGCCAGAAACCCAATTACATTGTTTGGCTGAGAGCCGATTGCAGATTCCCAATCAGGTCTATTCTGCGGTGCCCTATTATTGATTCTTGAATATCATTAGATTATTGAAAAATATTCAATAATAAGATCAATAATGCAATTATGGTGCAAATCAAAATTTCTCAATAGACAATAATTCTCGAAGATATTTCAGAAATCTTTATGGTGTATATTTATGTCTTTCTTTAACAGTTATCGATTATTTTCAATAACCATTGCAATATTCAATATTGAAAGTTATTCAAGATTCACCAGAATAGACCTGAATATACCGTGTGTCACAGACTCATGGTACACCCCCGTTTTCTCCTTTGTTTTTCTAGCTATATTTTTGAGATTCGGAACATCGAATAAGCTCACTGAACAGCATTTCTCGACATATCTGAAAGAAAAAAACAACTTCCAATTTTTCCGGAAATGACATCAACTTTCGATTCTTGAATGGGACACCCTGTATATTGTTACATGATCGGCTAGGGATGATCATGAGGAATCCAACGATACCAGGTTTGATGATGTTATCTCCAATGACTGCGGAGATATCGCCATTTATATTATCCATAAGCTCAACGAGTAGGAGAGAGAAACTTTACTGGCGGGTCAATCCAATTCTCTCTCCCACTCATTGAGCTTATGGATAATATAAATGGCGATATCTCCGCAGTCATTGGAGATAACATCATCAAACCTGGTATCGTTGGATTCCTCATGATCATCCCTAGCCGATCATGTAACAATATACAGGGTGTCCCATTCAAGAATCGAAAGTTGATGTCATTTCCGGAAAAATTGGAAGTTGTTTTTTTCTTTCAGATATGTCGAGAAATGCTGTTCAGTGAGCTCATTCGATGTTCCGAATCTCAAAAATATAGCTAGAAAAACAAAGGAGAAAACGGGGGTGTACCATGAGTCTGTGACACACGGTATAATGGTATGGAAAAACCTCATAATTAAAATAGAATTAAATTATCTGAATTCTTCATCTCAGTGGAGCTCTATAGGTATCTCATTACTAGGCTAAATCGCTATTCAATCCATAGAGATGTTTGTATAGTACCATGAAGCTTGGAAGGTACCACCTTTTAATATAAATAAATTTATATAAATTTTATTTTATTCATAACGAAACAATATTTTGTTCAATAAAAAATAAAAACATCTTGATCCTAATAAAGCAGGTACTTATCTCAAACTTTCTGTTTCGAGTAAATTTTTTGTTCAGGAGTCAATTACGCTCTAAATCTCAGAATCCGCGCAAAATCCTCACAAACGATCTATCAATCCACGGTTAGTCCGCAGCGATGAAAATGCTCTCAAATGGAGTAATCAGTAGTAATAACTCACAAAATGGCAGCACTGGTTGACGGCTAACAGTAACGTCGTGTATGGTAGCGACTTCAACTCAATTTCATGAAAACTCGTAAACGTTATATTTCATAACGTTAACGTCTACATTAAGGTATACGTATTGCAATCACTTCAACTCTCTAAAATAGCATTTGGATTAACGCCACAGCTAAGGACCATTTATACATCTCTGTTTCAGCTCTAAATCCTTATGGCAGTTAGTTCCACACATGTCAAAGAATTATATGATTTGTGATCATATACTGCTTGAATAACATTTTTAGCATTGAAGGGAAGACTAAATGCTCCTGAAGAAACGTCTAGAATCAACTTGGTTTTCGAATGAGATAAGGATAAAGATTGAAACAGAAATTTGCCGTAATTTAGCAGTGAAGTTCTTATAATACAGCGGCTCGTCCGAATATATCACCAGATGTAGTACAGCCGTTCTATACTGGATGTCCAATGTCCACAGTTTGAAACACAAAACAGAGGGCATTTGGCATTTGTTTCCGTCCCCATACCGAAGGTATTGGGATTTCATATTAAGTTGCCAACGCCATGGTGGCGAAATTGGTACGAAAGTTGTCTTTTCAAGGTCACTCATTTTTTGTCTATTTTTTCTGATTTCGTTGCTATGAAGGTCACGGTTAAATGGATGAACATGGAAGTATCGTTTATTGAGTGATGAGGAAAAAGAAAAATATATTTCAATTTTATTTGGAATTTTGATGAATTTTCTGAAAATAAATTTTGTTGATCCATGTATCTATCGGAAAAATTGCATTTCAGACAATATTTAGTATATTCACACTATGGGCTATGAGGAAAAGAGCCGTTGGAATTTGAGACGGAATCCGATTTCAAAAGGAATACTTTGGAGTCTGAAGGACACAGTACAAGCCCTTCTTATTGTTTCCAAAGTCTTCAGTAAGAGATTTAATCCGGTTTTATGCCTCCCCCCACCACTATGACGCCATTAATGACTAATTAATGACATCATAGTGGTGGGGGTGACCTTGACCGACATGTCTGGTGCATAGATTTGACCTTGAGCGACGCATAGCTGAAAATATAATCATCAAATTCTTTGTCTGAGACATTGGGTGTGTGTGTGTGTGTGTGTGTGTGTGACGTCATTCGACCTTGAGATGGGTGAGGCGCATACATGGTATTGCATCTTCATGTGTACCAAGTACAAACAATCTTGTACAGAGTGCACATGTCTGCACACCACAAAGATCCACCAACTAATGAGCAAGCTGCAGGCAATCTAGTCGGTGGAAGAGTGGGGGTCGTTAGAATTTTCATACACAGTCAAGATATCCTTCATGAATGAATAATAGATTGCATACACGGTAAAGAATTGGATTAAGCATTAGCATGTGTACTTTATGCAAATTACATTGCATAGGAGTACACATGTCTACACATAATTATACCCACGCACACACCACCCACCCACACCAATTAACAGGAGCCCTCACTACACCTCACATCTGCACTCCACGAAGTCCCAGCCACGAATGAATGGTGAATGCCCGCATCCCGCATTGCTCTCTGTAAGCTCATCGATTTGGAGAGTGGAGGGGTTGCAACGTCAGACAGTCTGGTGGGGTACTAGCGATGTGTGCGCATTTGCTGCACAAATAGTGGTGGGAGGCGGCTCGCTATCCATAGCCCTATTTGGGTTCGTAATAAATACCTACCTAGGACAGTTCAAAATAGTCACCCACCCAATTATTGTAGATATATTCGAGACAAACCTTTCACGCCTCAACAGTCAAACTATTTCGAACCGTTTCTGGACTGTTTTTGTTGTAAACCCGAACACACCCAATTATATAAGAAATGCGGATTTTCATGTGGAATCATTATATCTGCAGCAGTTTGTGAGTTGGTAATTCAGTGCCATATCTGCAGTAATTGTGTGAATGTGTTTTTCTGTTGAAAACTGTTTATATTTTCCATTCAAGATTTCATCATGTCCGTTTCAAAAGTAGACTTGCAAAAATCAATAATGTGATTATACATAGGAGGTAGAAGTGTTACAGCAAAGGGTCTTATCATCATTGCCAATAAATGAAACATATGTAATAAGGAATATGACTCCTTTTTCCACCCGGTATGGTAAATCAATTTTATTAACTATGGAAGATGTTAGGAATAATAATAAATTATTCAAAACATGGCTTCCCAAACGAATCTGGCCGGCCCCCTCAATGCAATTTAGTGATGATGATATAACTTGCATCAATTCATCGAGTGGTAAATATACACTAGTATATTTAGGTCAAAGTCCACAAAGTTTTGCTGGTATGGAAACAAGATCTCTTGTCGAATTCAATTGCATTGAGTAATAGCATTAGTAATAATCATTGGTATTAGGTTAATAGTGTTTTATTTGTATATAAGATTATTTGGATGTGAGTTTTAAGGAAACATATAAACATTTTCATACATTGTTGAACACACTTTATAAACCGAAAAACGATTCAGTTTTCTGTGAGTATTATTAATGATGACGATGAGTTCAAGTTCTATAATGCTTTCTTTTCATTTGTTTTCAGTTCAATCATTCAAAGATGTGGATGCAGTTTGCTAGTGAACACTGGGTCAAGGCTAAGGATCTCGCTTCATCCATCTAAAGACTGTCTTCCGAACTGAAGGCGTTGAGTGAGAATGCTGAGCATGCGGGAGCATCTCGTTCTACCCACATTTCGTAACACCCACATTGCATAACACCCGAATGATGCGCTGTTGCCAAATTCATCCTTCTTTTAGGTTAGGTTAGTTAGGTTAAGTTAGATTGGGTTAACAGGAAATTGCAGAATATCCGGTAAATTTTGCAACAGTGCATCATTCGGGTATGTTCGGAGAGTGTGGGCATAACGAAATTTGGGTGTTATGACATTTGGGTGTTACGCACTTTGGGTGTTATGCACTGTGGACTGTGGGTGTTACGAAATGTGGGTGTTACGCAGCGCACCCGAGCATGCAACCTTTTATGACCTGAGTGTGTGCTATGATGGAGAAAGAATCGAATTGTGCCTTCGTGTTGCTGAGAACTACAACAGTGGTGCGGAAGTTTGCGACAAATTTCTGGCTGGGACATTGGATCTGAATCATCTTTGTGCTGCAATGATTGAATTGAACCTGAGGAGATTTCTGTACCGTCTTCAACTGCACCTACCAGAATGGATCATTCAAAAGTTCCAATTGATTGACGAAAATCGTGAAGAAATTGAAGACGGTCGAGAGAATGACGAATATGAGGAAGAAATAATTTTAGATTGTTTATATGTACCAAAAATTAAATAAAACACATAAGTATCATTTTCATGTTTATTTATTCAATTCCTATAATACAATATTGAGAAAATGATTACAAATTAAAATATAAATGAAGATAAAAGAAAACGAGTACAAATAAGATATAATGAAAAAAATATATAATCAATGATATAAAAGTATCAATAAGTGTCAATATCTGCTGTGAACTGAACCATCCAATGCATTGTATGTTAGAAATGTATCATGCAAAATGAGTGCATATACTGTTGTCTGGAAACTTGGTCTTCCTGGTTTCAAATTCAACCTTTATATCGATAGTTGAGGATTTTGTGGCATTCGGTTGATGTGAACAATCGATGATGAGTAGTGGATTCTCGCGAAATTGCCCAATATCCATTAGAGGTTCACTCATGTCTTTATCATAATAACTTCTTTGAAAGTTCTCTTAAGCATGATAAGCTAAAGAATCAAGTTTTTTATCGAAATCCGAATTCCAACGCTCGTATGGATACACTTCAGAATTCTAGTATACTCGAATATTATTGATATCTGCAGTTATGAATTTTGTGATGTCCTTTGTTCTATCTTCAGATGTTGAAGTACTTTGGAATCCGATGATGACAAAACGAGGTGTTTCCAAAGCGTTGGTTGTTTTTAAGGCCCATATGTCTAAAGATGTTCCACGTAATGATGGAAGTTCATAGAGGTCCCACATACGATAGCTACCTTGATTTTTGCATTGAAACCACTTTTGTTGATTCTATTCAGAAGTTTGAGTTTATGTTTGTCATCTGGTACTATATGTCTTATTTTCCATTCGATTTAATTCATTTCCAAATCAGCATCGATCTCGCCAATAAATGAATTTTTGAAAGATCGAGCGATTATTAAAATCAGTTCTTGTTTGGCATTCAAGGAACTTTTGGTGTAATCTTCAGCAAAACCCATCAAATATTTCAGTGGTAATTTTCCGCTGAATACGTGACTGGTTACATCCAAGATATCCTGTTTTTATTGAGAAAAGCCCCATCCAGTTGTTGATAAGGTGTTTGCATGAGATGGCCTAAACGAGATCATAGTTTTCATTGTAGATGTTATCCCTGGTTTTCTAACAACAGCTACTTGTTCACCACCCATTTCATAACGGATTTCATGGAAAAGGAAAGCAATTGCATTATTCGAGAGATAGCATATTTTCCTTTCATCCTTAGGGGTGAATTTCCCTTCTATGTAAATGAAACTCTCAGCAATATCAAGTATAACATCTTGATTATTGATAGCAATTCGAATTTCATCTGAATTCCTGAACAGTGGTGATCCGTATGGTTTATACGTGTGCTCATGTAAATTTATGAGAGAATGATCGAGCACTGGTTCATCAAATATATTCAACTTTTCATTGTTTGTTTCGAGCACCACTGTTATTTCCTTACTTTCAGTCTAATCGACTCTTGAATTTGCGATCTTTCACAGACAGAGCGTGGTGTGCTAACTGTTTAACATACAATTGTGGAATGAGCTCATTTCTAGCTGAGCATTCCTTTTTAGTAGTGTAATCGTTTTGGACATGTGATTCTCGATGATTCTGTCTATTAACGAAAACCCATTATTCGATTTTCTTCAGTTCCAAAATAATGAAAATTTCTTCATCACTTTCAAAATCGATGATATTATTATTTTGATCTAAGATACGTACTGTAATGTTGTGAATCAACTGACGACCTTCTGGACTGACGGGCATATATATATATAATATTTTGTGGTTCCCTTGTGAGATTGTATCCAGCCCCAATATCAAATGAAAAGAGAATGTGGGATTTTTTATTGTTTATATAAGAACCAAACATTATATTGCAATCCAAGCGGATGAGTCTCACTACTGTAATATTTATTGGCTGTGATGATTCATGCATTTGATTTGGTGGAAATATATCATGAATTGATAAAAAACGGTTGGGAAATAGGAATAACACGCTTGTTCTTCGGCAACAGAAAATGAACTAACTTTTATTAGTACACGTTGGTATAGACAACACATAAAAAGACATCAGCGCCATCTCACATATTGTGGTGATAAGCTCTACGCAACTTATAACCATCACTAGCAGAGGGCGCTAGGTTGACATAAAAAGAATGTTTCGAACTGATTATAACATGAATCCCATCATGTTTGCAACAGAATTCGGATGTGTCAGATCAATTTCATATTTTGATCTTACCTCACATTTGAATGTATTGTTATTGGCATTTAGGTAGAAAATGTCCTCTGCGTTGATATCGTTTATTTTTTTTGTCATGAAATAATCTGAACATAATATGTTTTTGTATAACAGCATTGATTTCTTCTATTTCGCATAGGCACCACATGGGATTTTAACAGTGTATTTCTGGAGTATGTGTGAGGTCTCATCACTGATTCAGAAACTGATTAAATTGTTTGCTTCAGTTATATTATTGATTGTGTTGCATCCGTAGAATCCCAAGAGTCCTTATCCATAATGGCTGTTTCTATCCAATTCGATGGGTGGAAAAGAGTCTGCACTCAAGACACTGGTCCCGACAGCTTGTAGCTCGAACTTTCGTGACATGACTGACACATTCGATGAATCGCATATCAATTCATTGCTGTCTACAACACATCTCAAATATTTTACATTTTTTCGTCTACATTGTATTGTAATCAATGTCATTTTTATTGACACCAAAATTCATGTCCTCTATATTGCAAAAGCAACAAAATAATTTTCTAGGTGGAGGGCCATCATTCACATCAGACTCTAAATCAGATTTTTCATTAGGATGGTGTTCATAAAAATATTCATACTTTATTATGTCGATATCATCTTGTACATGTTTGGGTAACTTTTCCCAAACATATGCAATCTCGTGTGCAGCACATGCAAGAACCACTTCCTTAGGTATATTTGCAAGCATCATTTCATCCATTTTTGTCAAGGTGCGATATTTTGAAAACATCTTAAGCGAATATCCCATTCTCTTGATAGCCTCACGATCCATTGTTGGAGTTGTATCCATTTCTTTATTTGCAAATTGATTCAGAGAGAAACTTTAGGCACAAATGACCACAGAAGACTGTATTGAATTTTTGTTGGCGATCATAGTTACAATTGCTTTTCACTTCCGAATATTTTTGAAAGTACCGAATCAATTCCATTGATGGGGTAAATCTCCAAAACTATCGAAATATGTGACTTCTTTGCCACATTTCTTGTATGCCACCCAATGTGTTCCAGGACCACTTGTTTTATCTAAATTGACAATAGCTGTCTCATACAGTTTTGGCCTTGTAGAGGGTAATCTGTCACGCATAAAAACACCACGAAAGTGTAAAATTTTCATTTTCTGTGCATAATAATTGAGATTGAAATCGGTGAGAGGCCTCAGAGGTAGGGAATCAACTGGTTTTTTGATTTGTATGATTGCGAAGGTTTTTATGGTTTCAAATATAATCCCAATCCTTTACGATAAGGTTTAAGATATATTCCACTACCACGTTTACCTAATGCGACAGCCTCCATTTTTTTATTGTGGCGATTGGCTTCAATGAGAGCTGCTCTGCTTGCTATAGCCGAATTCACAGCCTTGGTAATTCCTGCAGCTGCACCTGCTAAACTTCCGAGTGCAGAAAGTCCAGCAAAAATCGGAATCAATGGCAAAATCCCACCAATTTTGGGAATTGGAATTATTCGATCTATTGAAAAGATCTGGTGGGGAAGAGTTTGTGACGACTGATAGAAAAAAAGCTATCACTGTGGCATTGCAAGCAGCACATAAATGTGTGATAAATGTTTGGAGGATCAATATGGATTTCTAGTCATTGACAAGGATAGAAAAATGCATGAAGGTAGATATCGCAAGGGATTCGATAGTTTTATATATCCATGATGATGCTATTCAACTTCAATCGATCATTGGATTGTATAGAGATCACTTCAGTGACTTAGTATATGATAACAAAAAAATATGAAGACAAAAATTGGTTCTGTAGCTGGAAATGAAAGCAATGAAATGCATTTGAAACGTCAACTAGTTGAGACAACAGAAGCTGTCAGACAAAAATTCTCAATCAAGCATGGTAATATTGAGAGTCGTATGACATTGGAAAAACTTTATGAACCCATAACGAAACCATTGAATGTTTATCATCGAATACTACTCCATCGAAAACATCCATCCAACAATCAAGTGAACTTTCAGACTACTCCATTTCATCTCACGAGTACTCCAATAGGAAGGAATCAATCTTCTGGTAGTGTATCATCTACAGACAGTGAGTCAGACACAATAAAAGATGAAATTGCAGCTAGCCTATTTGAAACACCGCCATCATCATCACGCATCAGTTCTTCAGATCTCAATTCTCCATCCAATTTAGATGAAAGTCTTGAAGATGTATTGAAAAAACATTCGAAAAATATCAGAAATAGGAATGTGGCATATGATGCAACATTTGGCATACGAATGAATCCTATCACACAAAAACTAAAAATGGGAAATATTCAGGTACATTTCAATGATGGAAACATAGTATTTTGGAATACCAATAAAGCGAAAAATATCAATTTCCTGGCAGCTCAGAATTATATATATTATATAATATTCCTCAAGAATCCACAAAATATTGACGATGAACAAATTCGTCAAACATATTCAAAGATATTGAAAGTAACGAATGCTCCATTCAAACAATACCAATTGAAGAATGGTTTCTGAAATACGAATTCCAAAAAATTTCGCGAAGTTTTCAAACCTATACTAGACTCAACTAAGCATCCAATGAGGGATGGAACTAAAATTGGTGGAACAGTCAATCGAAACAAAATACAGAAAATATATAATCCCAAACCAGCGAATTATGTCTACTGGAACTCATCCAAAGAGTTGATTGCTCTTTTACGACTTTTAGTATCTTCGAAGGCAGCTGGTCATATTGAACACAATAATGAAATAATTTCAATAATTGAGGAATTGCGTGAAGAAGGTATAATATATTGAAACATTCACAAATAAAAATCACTCTCGCCTCATTATTCAATGAAGTAACATTACCAGATTTATTTTTCATTTGCACTCGAAAGAAAGAATGGATAATGGAATGAGTGATGTAAAGCGACAAGTCGTCAACGAGTTACATGGCTCTGTAAGACGTAATTTTCACAGAAGAATAACTACCATCAAAGGGTTTGCAGATCTATGGCAAATAGATCTAGCAGAAATGCAACCATTCGCAAGAAGTAACAAAGGTCATCGATATATCCTTGTGGTGATTGATTGCTACTCAAAGTATCTATGGACAGTGCCAACTAAAAATAAAATTGGTAGTACCGTAACCAATGCAATGAAACGTGTTCTAAAGCAAGCCAAGTGTTCTCCAAATCATCTACAGAGCGATCGAGGAGAGGAAGAATTTTTCAATAAAAATTTTTTCTCCCTCATGCGACAATATAAAATCAATCATTATTCAACATTTAGCACAAAAAAAGCAGCCATAGCAGAAAGGGTAATTCGAACAATTAAAACATGGCTCTACAAAGAATTTTCGATGAGGGGGAATCACAAGTGGATTGATATTCTTCCGATCATAACGAAGAAATATAACAACAAGGTGCATAGTACTACTGGCATAGAACCTATAAATGCTAATTCAACTACAAAATTAAAATTCAAAGCCATCAGAGGAATCCGAAGGAAACAAAGTACACCCAAATTCCAATTGAATAATATTGTACGTATAAGCAAGTATAAAAACATATTTGAAAGGGGTTGAAAGGGGTATAAGACAGAACTCTTTAAAATCGTTAAAGTAAACGGAACATACCCCACTACATATATTCTTGAAGATATGGATAGTCAACCCATAAGAGGCTGTTTTTATGGGGAAGAATTATTGAAAACTGCAAATCCTGACGTGTATCTAGTGGAGAAGGTGTTGAGAAAAAAAAATAATAAACTATATATAAAATGGTTAGGTCTTCCAAGAGAGCATAATTCGTGGATTGATGAATCAGATGTGGTTTGATAATTATATGAAAATAATTTTAATTATCTATATGGTGAATAATAAAGCTCCGGAGGATTATACTGGTATTATATTTATATGTTTTCTAAAATAAATGTAATATAACCCAATCTGTGCTGGTTTTATTTAATTATATGGTTCGAAATTCTTTCAATTGGTAGCTTTTATATTTGAAAAATAAATGATAGAAATTTAATAATATTCAATCAATTTATCCATCATATTTACAACAGTGTTTATTAATTATTGGGAAATTGCATGAGGAAGCCTTTCTGGTCCAATTTCGGTGTACGTTGGAATACGGTGAACTAGTATTCGGCGCCTTTCGATTTGCTCGTCATGTGTTAGAAACCAGCAATGATTGAAGTGGATTTTCCTGTTGGGATGGAGTTGACCAACTTTCTTACATAGCTGCCAGTTACTCATACAAACAGCACAAATATGGTTCCAACAGTCCATAGTGTAATTATCACACTGCAAGCAACGTTGTTCAAGTGGCACCTTTTCTATCGAACACGTTCTATAAATGCCCAGAATGGTGCACTCAATTTTCTCGTGACACTTGAAGCACTTGAGATGGTTTCCTTGTTCGTGAGTTGGCTTATTAGTCGCTTGGGCTGTGGCACTGGATTTCGTGAAATACACTCGGTATACGATCCGGTACATGGATTGAAGTATAATTTGGGCCGAGTGATTTGCCAATTGTAGCACTGAGCAGCTCCAGCAACCACTAGGGGATAGATGCATACTTTCGGTTTAGAATACCACTCTTTTGGAAAAGGCATATTGTTACTCAATGGTGGAAATGACAGAACTCAATCATTGCTACCAGATCGTATAAAACGTAGCTGCGGGCTCTGAACTTCACTCAGTTATTCAGAGCATTCGAAGGATATAACCAAGATGGCTGAAGAAAGAGCTGCAATGTTAGATGTTCTAGCACATGCTGATCTGAATAACAATTTGGGGGGTGAAGAGCAGGTAGCTGAAGACGTCATCGAACAAGAGATTCTGATGACTTTGAAGACGAGGGTATCCAATCAACCTGGTGATTTGGCCATCGGTGTGGAATTTTGCAGAGTCCAGGCGCTGAATATGAATCACACTATGGAAAATCGACTGGAGTTGTGCTGTGTGACTGAGAGCTATGTCAGAATTCCCACTGCTACCGGACAAATTGCGAAATTATGCCTCATGTGTTTTAGATTTTATGCTGCTCGTGTGAACAATGGTGGGTGGTATGAGCACGTAGATAAGCATAAGACTCAACCATTCTCTGAATTATTATGGATAAGGTGTAAAGCATGCAGCACTCTGCTTACACACTATCGATATTTCGAGACATGCATGATTTGCAATAACGCCCCTCCTTTGCACCACTAACCTTGGACCACTGGTCAAAAAAAACTATCAGCCCTTTTCAGAAACAGACAGTAGATAGATACCTTAGACACATGAGATAAATGTATGTAACATTTGTTAGGTGTTCGTTCACCTCTTGACTATGGTAGAGTACACACACTTATGATGCATAAGGAGCTCGAAATATGTACAATTAGCTCTAATATTGAAAAAATCAATAAAATAAAAAAAAAATCACACACATAGTAGATATCTCACAGTGAGATTCAGAACAGGGGGTAACGCGGCGGAATGAATATTGACAACTTCCGATCCATGAAATTATTTAAAAAAAGGAATGTGGATCCGCAGCCGCGGTGGAATGAATTGATCCATGTCGCCGCCATAGTCGCAGATCCGCGAAACCGCCCTAAAATCTATAAAATAAATGAAACTTCGCGGAATGTAGGTGAAAAATTAACTACATCCTGCCTTCAAATTATAACGCGGGTACAACCGCGAAACTGCGACCGCAGTAGAATGAATCATGGCTGCATCCAGATTGCCGAATGATGATCATAATGAAGGTAAAAACCAGATGTGGATCCGCTACCGCGACAGAATGAAAAGTCGCGGATACGCGAATAATTCACGAATGTAGCCGCGGTTCCGCGACAATCCATGGAATAAACTTCGCGAAATATAGATGAAACAATAGCTACACTCTGACTTGGACTAATAACGCGGGCGCAACCGCGGAACCGCGATCGCAGAATAGCGACCGCAGTTGATTGAATCGCGACTGCATCAAATTCATCGAATGATGGTCGTAATTTGAGGGAATAAAGGTAAAAAACCAGGTCCGCTTTGCTCTGCCTCAAAAATTTTTCGACCCGCGTATCAAATTAGTTCGTGGTCGCCATTGAAATCATTCCGCGGATTCGCGATTTCGTTGCCACGGTCGTGGGTCCGCGGTTTTATCGGTGGAATATGCGCGAATCCGCGGCCGCGGGTGTTAAATGAAACAAATATTCAGGATAGACTGTTTATTTGCAATCGTTTCAAAGCCAAGTACATATAAAAACGACAGGTGTTTTTGCTAGAACTAGCAAAGCGAATACCTGCGTTTATACAGGGAGGTGTGAACGACCGAATATGTGACATCTCCCTTTTTTATTATCGTGATTAAGAATACATAAGTCTGTCTGGTTTTTTGATAATCCTACCTGATGATGATGTGCTTGGCACATTATAAATTTCATCTGTGGTGGAATTAAATAAACTGATATCTGAACCATTTTCGATATCATTTGGCTCATTTTGTTCAGTTGACATTTGATTATCTTGATTTTCTGGTAAAATTTCGATAAATCTACGATTTCTTGTTATTTGTGAACCATCTTCTCTTTCAACCACATAAGAGCGTTCTCTCTTTTTATCGGTTATTTTACCAAACGACCAAGATGAGCCTAAATTTTGCTGGAATCTCACACGATCATTGACATTCAGAGGTTGGAGTTTTTGACAATTTCTATCGTAATACATTTTTTGTTTTTTCCTCATATTATTCATAACTCTGTCGTAATCTTCAAAATCAATTTTGAGAGGTCTCAACTCTTGGTCTGTTGTTGGAAGAATGTCTCTCAGGTTACGTAACATCATCAACTGGGATGGTGAAAAACCGCTTTCATTTGGTGTATTCCGATACATTAATAAAACAAGTTCAATTTCTTTTTTCTCTTCCCCAGCTTTTCGCATTAGCTTTTTTATTGTTTGTTTGGTTCTTTCCACCATACCATTTGATTGGGGATAACGTGGACTGGAAGTAATAGTATGTGAAAAATTCCATTGTTCAGAAAACTCTTTGAATAGGAATGAATCAAATTGTGGACCCCCATCCGAGACAACCATTGCAGGAATGCCCCAACGCCCGAAAATATCTTTCATGTGTTTTATTACTGTTGATGAATGTGAATTTGTACCCAATGGTATCATCTCAACCCATTTTGTATAATAATCTACTATAAGTAAATTCATTTGGCTTCCCAAATATAAAATATCACATCCTATTTTATGCCAGGGGAGATTGGGGATATCGTGCAGCAGCAGCTCTTCTTTTGTGTTGGATACTCTATATTTCAAACACGTTCGACAATTTAGTATTTTATCTGTTATCTGTTGGCACATCTTGGGCCAAAAAAATGATTGTTTCGCACGATTTTTGCATTTAATGATTCCAAAGTGCCCATAGTGAATTTTCTCAATGATTTCAGATCTCATTTCACTTGGTATGATTATTTGATGTCCTTTGAATAAGATTCCATCATTTTGAACAAGCTCATTTCTATATTTGAAATAAGGTTTGATGAGATCTGGAACCTTTTTGATGGATTTTGGCCAACTATCAGTAATACATTTTTTCAAAGTTATCAATTCCATATTCTCAGCCGTTAACCTAATTAGTTCCATATACTTTTTATTAGTTATCTTGCAATCATTTTCTATGACACACACATCTAATTCATTTTAAAATTCGTACTCAACAGCATTTCGGCACACAGCACGAGATAATGCATCCGATACAAACAAATCCTTGCCAGGCTTGAAAACAAGTTCAAAATCAAATTTTTGCAATTGCAGAACCATTCGTTGTAAACGGACCGGACACGAAACTAGTGATTTTTTAAATACACCCAACAGAGGTCGGTGATCAGTTTCCACAACAAAATGTTTACCATATATGAACTCATAGAACTTCTCACACCCGAATAATATTGCAGTCAATTCTTTTTCTATCTGTGCCCACCTCTGTTGGGTTTGTGATAATGCCTGGGATGCATACGCTACTGGTAAATTGTTCTGTAATAAACAAGCTCCCAATCCATCCTTACTCGCATCCACCGAAATAACTACCGGTTTATTAACATCATGATATTGTAGAACCGGACTTTCTACCAATTTATTTTTCAATTCTTGGAACGACTTTGTATGTCTGTCCGTCCAGTGAAAAATAACATCTTTTTTAAGTAATTCCCGCAGAGGAGAGTTCAAATTTGACATATTGCGGACAAATCGTCCCACATATATAATAATGCCCAAAAATCTCTGGAGATCTTTTTTATTCTGTGGTTGTGGAAAGTTTTCGATAGCACTAATTTTATCTGAAGTGGGAAAATACCAATTTTTTTGTGAAAGTATGCCCCAGAAAAGTGAATCCGAATTCGCACTTCTCTTTATTGAATGTAACGTTATATTTTAGAGCTTTCTCAAATACCTGTGCTAAGCGACGATCATGTTCCTCTTTCGTTCTGCCATATACAATGAGATCGTCGATATATAATTCTGTTCCCTCAATGTCAAAAACTTTCTTGAACCGTTTTTGGAAAATTTCTGGAGCTGATTTGATCCCGTACGGCATTCTTAGAAAACGATACCTCCCATAGGGGGTTAAAAAAGTGCACAGCTTTGAACTTTCCTCGTCGAGACGAATTTGCCAAAACCCACTATTTGCGTCAAGTCTACTGAAAAATTGTGCTCCTGCTAATTTCGAAGTCACTTGATCTATTGTAGGCATTTGAAAAATTTCGCGCCTTATAGCTAAATTTAAATCGCGTGGATCTAAACAAATTCTCAAAGAATCATCCCTTTTTTTGATGATCACAATTGAATTAACCCAGTCTGTAGGTTCATTGACCTTTTTGATTATTTTCGATTTCTCTAACTCAAACAAGGTTTTTTTTAATTTTTATAATAGAGGAAATGGTATTTTGCGAGGAGGATGAACAACTGGTTCGTAATTTTGTTTTAGTTCAATGTGATATTCACCGCAGGCAAACATCCTAACCCTGAAAAAATGTCCCTATTTTGAGTTATGATTTTTTCGTGGTAAGTTGTACTGATTTTCCTTATTGTATCGATTCTCTCGATTAAATTTAACCTAATACAAGCTTCAAGCCCCAAAAGACTATCAAAATCTGACTCAACAATGTAGAACTCTATTATACATTCAGTGGTTTTATATTTACAACGTAGAAAACATTTTCCCAAAACTGGCAAAGAATTGCGTGTATAAGATTTCAATGCGACATCAGGTTTCACAATAGAATTTTCGTGTACATTGATTAGTTTGAATTTATCTAAAGAAATAACATTTGCTTCGGCTCCCGTATCTAGTTTGAAGTCCACATATGCTACATTATTCACCAGTAAAGAAACATTCCAAGATTTATTCAATCTGTTACCTTCATTTCCTATACTATATACGTATACGCAGTTTTCTTCTTCATCCCTTGATTCGGTTTCAATTTGATTCACTCTTTTTTTTCTACCGACTGCGCCATGTTAAATGAAACAAATATTCAGGATAGACTGTTTATTTGCAATCGTTTCAAAGCCAAGTACATATAAAAACGACAGGTGTTTTTGCTAGAACTAGCAAAGCGAATACCTGCGTTTATACAGGGAGGTGTGAACGACCGAATATGTGACAGCGGGACCGCGGATTTATCCGCGGATTATTGTAATCCGCGGCCGCGAATTAATTTAATTCGCGGGTCGAAAAATTTTTTTGACCGTTAGATTGTAAACACAATAGAAGTTGGAGATATAAAGAATACTCATTACGACTTCAGATCACTACACATAATATTATCAGCCATTACTATCATTACTCCTATTTATTCGTAACATATATATGAGCGTAAATACACCATAATCTCGAGTCTGGTCTAACTTAACCATCATTAATTGGTTCTTTTTGCATGCAATTCAGGAGAAAAATTCGTACTCTGATCAGCTAACCGCATATTGAGATTACCTAAAAATTTATTTTGTGAATTCGATTTATATGTTTGAAAAACTAACCTAAGGAGCAACCGCGCAAAATAAATTTGACCTAACCTTCATTGATTTATTCTTCCATATTGTATCATACATATTTCGAGCGCCTAATGCATCATAAGTGTACATTATACTATAATTGAGACGTTGACAACTAAGAAATGTGAGATATCATTTTTTTCGAATTTTCAATCTCATTTTGACACCTAATAAACCAATAATATGCGATATAGCATATTTATTAGGTGATCACCTAATATATCTCACTGTGAGATAGCTACTGTGTTTGAGTTCATAATGGTAGCCCTGAAAAGGGCTGTTTTTGGGTTAGTCCACACTTTGTGGACTAGTCATCATCATCATCAGTATCAGATGAGATATACTGGCTGATGGCCAGCTTAAGGTGGATGGTCAACTGATAGAATCGATATCAGAACCATCCACCTGCATCCTATCGAAGTACCCTTCTGGGAAACCATAATGTTGGTGTAAATACTCAAAGTAACTGATATTACTCCGACTATTTACATTATCAGTCGAAGAAATAAACTCAGTTGGTAAACTCCTAGGCTCCGTAGTTGAGTCAGGTCTCGCACCGTATTTATACTAAAAAAATGGTGGGGAGAATGGTGGGGAGAGAAAAATGACATAGAATATATGTGATGTTTCAACAGACACCGATCGAAGAAAAAGAGAAGTGAACGGAACTAAGAAAACAGCATACATCCTGAAAGGTATATTTATTGAATTCATTATAAAGCAAGTTTATTTTCAAGAGAATATATATGAGACAGAGGAATATACAAGACGTTGCGAGAGGTTTGTCCAAAGGAGTTTGAATTTCAGATCAGAATTATTTCCTAACATAACAAAATATTCAGATGAAATGAATAGCAATGCCCCAACCAACGCATTGTTCAATGTGTACCAAACCGATTGAATGTACACTCTTTTGTTTCATTTCATCTGCGTTCATAAACTATTTACTGAAAAAAAAATATATAAACAAATGAACTTAATAAACACCTACAACTAACTTAACCCACTTCATCGAAATATTGCCTAATATAACAAAATATTCAGATGAAATGAAGAGCAATGCCCCAACCAACGCATTGTTCAATGTGTACCAAACCGATTGAATGTACACTCTTTTGTTTCATTTCATCTGCGTTTATAAACTATTTTATTGAAAAAAAAAAATACAAATGAACTTAAAACTATTGAACACCTACAACTAACTTAACCTACTTCAACTCATCGAAGAGTTGGCCCAAGGGGCGGAGTAACTTTTCCATTCTCCCGTTCACCCGTATAAAATAAGCGTACCTTTCTGCATAATTCTCGTCTTCCAACCGGTAATTATCAGAAAGAAGTTCAGATTCCCGGACAAGTTCTGAATCCCGCTCGGCAAGTTCTGACTCCTGCTTGGCAAGTTCAGCAATTTGCCTCTGGAGTTCAGCCTTCTACCGAATGATTTCAGCACGTTGCCTGGAAATCCCTCGTTGATGATGCTGATTTTGTGCCTTGGCTCTGTCACTTTCTTGGCAGGCACGTTTCGCATCATCAATCTTCTTCTCGAGAGAAAGAAAGGTCCGCTCAATCCGCACGTACTCTTCTTCATCTGGAGAAGAGTCAGCCCCTTCGATGAACGTAGCGGTGGTGGTGGTAGCAGCAGTGATGGTGGTAGTGGTGGCGGTGGCAGCAGTGACAGCGGTGGTGGTGGCGGAAATGGTGGCAATGGCAGCAGTGACGGTGTTGGCGGCAGTGGTGACGGTAGCAGCAGTGATGGTGGCAGCGGCGGCAGCAGTGACGGTGGCAGCGGCGGCGGTGGCAGCGGCGGCAGCAGTGACGTTGTCGGCGGCAGCAGCGGGACCATCCCAGCTAACACATCTGTGACATGACATCCCTACGATGTCACTATCAAGTAACAATGAGACATTACTTTTGTTAGGTCGCTGCGATGTACACATTTGGCATGTAACTATTGCGATATCGGGTTGATGTGATATTTGTGACATCCAGTAGATATCGCTCTTATGATGTCCAGTAGATGTCGCTCTCATGATGTCCAGTGTATATAATTCTGGTAATATCCATGAAATATCAATGATACAGAATACAGCCCAGATAGCACTAAGACATCTTAAAGGAATCTTGAAGTCATCTTATCCAAGACATTTCTGATATCTTAAAGACGTACATGAATATCTTTGATACATCTTTAAGACGTCTTAAAGATGTACTCATGTTACAAAATAAGACCTTTTGAAGATATCTTTTCACAACATCTTAAAGATATCTTATCATATTATCTTAAAGATATCTCATCATAACATCTTAAAGATGTATTTTCATAGCATCTTGAAGATATCTTTCCATAAAATCTTGAAGATATCTTATCATAACATCTTGAAGATGTCTTTTTGTAGTATCTCAAAGGTATCTTTCCATAACATCTTAATGATGTCTTTTCAAATCATCTTAAAGGTATCTTTCCGTAATACTTTGAAGCTGTCTTCATATAATCTGAAAGATATTGAGTAATCTTTTTGATCGAATTGATTAAAAATGAATGGATTTTTCGGTAGAAACAGCAATCAGGTACTCAAAGCAGAGTTTTACTGAAAATTCAAACGACCATATTATCGTTATCACACATTTATTTCAAATGAAACAAAATAATTTTCACGGTCCAGTTGCTTCAAGCCGCCGAATCTGGTATTGACTTTTCAAGTTAAGTTGCTACTATAATGACCACTTGCTGTGAGTAGTCGGTTCACAGGCAACTGCTTTAGATTTCTAACCCCTTCATTTTAAACTTTACTTACGAAACTACACTCCACAAACAAAAAACAACTTAAACAACACCACCGCGGTTTTTTTTTTTGTTACGTTCCGAATCAACGGCGCCCCGTCTTGAGATGTAGTGGCCTCTTCAGCCATCATCGACACGACTACCCGTTCTCCTCTGTCGTTCTCTTTTTTCCTTACTTCTTTTCCCTCTCTTTTTCCCCCTCCCCGGGGGGGGGGGTTTCTATTTTACCTCTCTCCTCCCTCTGTTAAGGAAAAACAGCTTACCACCGTCATTATGGCAAGTTATTATCAGAGTTGCTACGACGGTTAGCAACTGCGATAACCACTTTACTTAGTGAATAGCCCTGACTATAAACCAAAATTGACAAATTTTCATTATAAAAATACTCTGGAGTGGATATAAGGTTAGCATTTTGTTTTAGTAGAAGACATGCATCACATTCAGTTTTCGATTATATTCTCTTCAGTGTTGCTTATTTTAATACTCATTGTAACGGCAGTCACGAAAGAAACCCCCGGCATCGTCAAACCTGGGAGACCCTAAAATATTAAAACCGTTGAAGATCTATGAAAAATAATATCTTGAAATGAGTATTTACTTAATGAGCCCTGAATTTTCCTTGTGATTTCAGAGCCCTTCCTCTTCCAAACAATCCTATAGGAAAATTGTTGGCTGTTGACAGCGACAGCACTGGCAATGGTCAATACTTGACATTGACATACTTCATACGTCGTCGTTTGTTTACAGTTTTTCCGCCTTTACCGGTTAACCCAAATTCATGTGACCCTTTCTCAAATATTTGATATTTCGGAAATTTCGGACCAGTTGAGTGTACCTAGTCGAGGTGGCCAGTTAGTATTATTAGTAAGTATTCTTTTTCATTTACTGCTACACAAGATGGAACGTTCTTTTTCCTGTTTTTCTTACCGTCACAAAAGGCGCTTGATAGTAAAAAATTCAGAAATTAGTTGTGAAGGTGAACGAGATCAACAAGCACATATGTTAACGAAGATTGTATACCTGTTTCGTTAACACACTGTTTGTCTGATTCTGTATAATCTGCAGATACTCCTGGTTGGGCCAACGGGCAAATATCCAAATATCAAATTTGCGGATAGTTACATTGTTAAGCCGTAAGTATTACATTTTTTGTTGATATCTGGTGACAGTATTTCAAAATATTTTTCCAACAACTCCCAGTTGATAATGGTGATATGTATTGTAAATATGTGTATGAAAGAATTACATAAATTGGTTTATCTTGAAGGTTACATCCCACTTGTTTTTTTTAAATATTTGAGTGTTTGCCTCATTGACACGAAATTAGTAAAAAGGTATTTGTTTTTTATTTGCTATATTTACACAAATAGACCTGCAACTGGTTTGTTTTATCTTTGGATGACATGTGATATTCACAAATTCATTGGAATAATCGTAAAAAAAGCCTATTGGCAATTACTTTCTCTCATTTGAATTACGCTATAAGGTAGACACGATTAAATTTCCACAAAATTTTATTGTCTTCGTGACATGTTTCGGTACACTGTATTTAAATACATTCGCTTGATAAAGGTACAGTGTACCGAAACATGTCACGAAGACAATAAAATTTTGTGGAAATTTAATCGTGTCTACCTTATAGCGTAATAACTATGGATTTCCATCAAGTAAAGGCCACCTCAGTCCAAAACTCATTTGAATAGATTATTATAGCAGTGACATATTTGATCTGAAAGTTTGGTCAAATACTATTACATAAACTTGCTAATATCGTTGATGTGCCAATAAAGTGATAGGTTTCAATTCTATTGAGGCTCTAGTGTAATGAAACATCAGGAATCAATGAAATTACCAGTAGTTGTTATTTAATTACTTCTATCTCAAATCGGCTAGGGCATGCAGAATCGTCACAACTTCTAACTTGATCCTGCATATTTAACACATTCCAATGGAAAATTCTTCAAGAACTTGTACCCAATGAATAATTTTAATTCCAACGTACTCGTTTTTCAATTAATTTTTAATAGGTTTAAGTTATGTATGTTTTTTTTTCAGAGCTAAAATTCTTATCTCTTATTTTTCAGGAGTCATTGTACAGGAGCATGGCGAGACACAAAAAAAGGTGCAGGAAGTAAGCTCCTACTGGTTTCGTCATGCCAGGCAAAGGTTAGGACGATATGTAAAAAGAAAGGGACAGGCGGATTAGAGTTAGCTCTTTTATTATTTTATTTTTAAATATTATTTTTGTTTTACACCTTTTTAATTTTCATAGAAAATATTTTATTTTATTTGTTATATTTTTTTATTTGTAATAAGAATAAGAATTATTTTTGTTTTATAGTTTTTTAATTTTTATATAAAATAAATTTAATTTTGTGTTGATAATGAAATGTGCTTTGCTGCGTATATTTCTATATACAGGAGAAAATACTTCGTTTTTGTTTATAAATGCTATATTGAGAGTTTTCTAATGAATTGCCTTTGGGTTTCATTTCTTACTATTTCCATAAACATTTGTGAAAGATTGGAAGAGGAAGGCCTGCCTATATTTCTGGATAGATTTCAGAATATATCCCACATATCAAAGGCAGAAAGTACGTCGCAGATTCATAGCGAAATAAATCGCAGTGGCATCGCACATCTTGTAGCAATTACGTCGCAAAATTTATCTCAATTTTGTCACAAAATTTGTCGCAATTTTGTCACAAAACTTGTCGCAACAGCGGCTGGTCGTAATTGGCCACCTTCCAGCTCTAGGGTTGGTTTTATCACAAACTTTGCGATACTTCGCAATTACCCCAACTTTCGCTTTAGGCGCTCGTTAAGCTGGTGGCCGCCGGCTCGTCGAGGGCCTCGAAATCGTCCTCGCTTTCGATGTTCTCCAACATATCAAGGAAGCCAGACATCTTCTTCTTCGACGCACCTTGCCTAGCTCCACCTGCACGTTTCCGGCGTTGAACCGTCGCCTTCGTCGTCACCACTTCCTGGGAAGACACCGTTGATGTTGACGGGATTGCCTCCGTCGTCACCACTTCCTGGGAAGGCACCGTAGATGTCGACGGGATCGCCTTCGTCGTCACCACTTCCTGGAAAGGCACCGTTAATGTCGACGGGGCAGCCTCCACCTCCTGGGTTGGGGCTGCCACCATCTCCGGGTCCCGGAGTTGGGACAGCACATTCCGGAAGATCCCCTCGTCCAGCATACCGATAAGGTCGTCGTGGCACACCTCCGGGAAGTCATCAATGGCGGCACTCTCCTCCATCGGCTCTGGGATGATGCTGTCCATGGCAGCGTTGACTTCATTCTCTGAGAAATCCATTTCTGAAACATACAATTAGACAAATTCATAAACTTGAAATTGTTACTTACCAATCTGTAGTTGTATGAGTTCGAAGAGGAAAAACTCGATTTGG
>JAVJAQ010000145.1:119876-217908 GCA_032362365.1 Zygogramma bicolorata
TTGACTAATTCCACCACGTATTCCTTTTTGGAAAAAATGAAAAATATTTTGACATGGTCAACAAATCCAAAATAGCTTTTCATGAATAAAATCAATAATATTACTATTTCTGAATTAACTTCCATAGACCATTATAAATTTCAGAAATCCACAAATTACCTCAATGCCCGATCTCTAAAAAACAAAATGAATGAGTTAGAAGTTGTAACCCATTACCATGAAATAGATGTCCTAGTGATAACAGAGACTTGGATGAAGAAAGAGGAAGAGATTTTCTATACCTAATCTAACAAATTCTAAAGCAGTCTATTGTAGTAGAAATCAACGAGGTAGTGGTACTGCGATTTTTGTTGAAAAGCATATCCCGATGCAAGTTATTTATATGGATCCATCTGTATTTTCATTTTTGCTGTCAAAATTCGGCAAATTATTTTTGCAGTTGTTTATCGATCTCCCAAATCAGATAAATACACTTTTTTGAAATTTATGGACATACATACATATATATATATATATATATATATATATATATATATATATATAAATATATTTATATATTAATTCAATTTCAGAATTGAACATCACTGGAAAGTTGGTATTATTTGCTGATGATACAACTTTTAATATATTTCAATAAAGATTTGCAAGTGATCCAATGTCAAATGGAAAATGATTTGAAACAAATATTTAATTGGCTCAATGTTCATAAACTCACTTTAAATTTCGAAAAATCATCTTTCTTGTTCATTGATGAAAAACCAATGTTATCACAATCGAAATTTTTTTTAATAAATGTATTATATAAATATTTCCTAAATATAAACTGTAGTTTCTTGGGAATAACTGTTATTACTATAAGTGATGCCAACTTGGGGATTTTTTCCTTAAATTTATAGGGAGAAACATTTAAACGAGATTTTTCCGGGAGTAAAAAGCTTTGGGTATTTTTTAGGGAGAAAATAAATAACTTTTTAATCGGAATTTTTTCGCTTAAACAAGCTGGACAGTATTTAATTAGACTTTTCATTTATGAAAGTTGATACTTTAAACAATAGAAATATCACAAAAAAAACTTAGGGTATCTTAGTGTGAATTCAAGGGATTTTAAAATATGCTTGGGGAAAATTTTAACCCGTTGACATCTCTGACCACCATGAGCTCAGTGATCAGCTGATCTCTGTTCAGTCTCTACTCGCTCGTGAAGATATAAAAAAAAACATTTTTTGGCCAAACCAATACCACTCCTAGTGTAATTTTTATCATAAACAAAAATCCTACAGAACGAATCAGTAATCATTCATGAAAAATAATATAATTTTGAAGCGCTCCCGGTAAAAAAATATTTTGTTTTTCGTTTATTCAATTTTCTTTATGGGTGTGAATGGGTTATTTGACCTCCCAAATATAACCACTTATAGCCCAGACTGTCCCCTCCCTCCCTATATCTTATTCATCGGAGCTCAGTCAATATGAAACGAAAAAAATGAAAAAAATTAGATTTTTCAATTATTTGGGAGAAATGAGAGGGGTAAAAAATATTTTCTCCAAAGTATACATTTCCTGGCCTCATTGTAGGGAGCAAAGTCATACTTTTCCTTCCCAGGGTGGTAGTAAAAGTGATGTTTGATATGTACAATAAACAGTAAACTTCATCCTCGGGAAGAAAAGTAGCACTTTGCTATCTTGTTACAGAAATAGCTTGTTGAGGTAGATCAGAAGTCTGCCCTTCACACTTGTATAGATTATAAGATTAATTCTAAAATTTTTCAGTTTGTGGAAAATTAACAGACCAAAAAACTACAAACAAAAGATGTATCCACCACAGAATGATTTCAAACAATGCACTTTTATTTATTGCAATAACCTTCAATTAACTTTCATGAAAATTTACACTGGTTCGATTTTGCCTTCCAGAAGTCGTGACTCGAGCTGAGGTGAAGGTGGATTTACTCAACCGTTATTTCCACCTACACTTCCACCAAGGAAAATAAACAGACCTCTCATTTTCAGTGGACCATTTTATGTAACAAAATTTTCACCTTCATTCAACTTTGGAAAATATAACTCTCCGAAGTGAAAGGGTCATTTGCTTTTGCGCAAATCAAAGAATTATGACTATAAGACTAGAACTTCATGATGCCATTCAATGTGAACTTTAACCGTCCTCAATATCTCGTCCCATTCAAAAGTTTAGAGAGGATGAAAGGTAGATTTTGTACTGCTGAACTGTATATGGGGTGTCTGCATGGGCTAGGTCCTAGGTCGATAAAACAAATCCAAATCAATTAAAGGAAATCAGGTAGCTATATTCGTTTCACTATCATCAAAAGCTCAATGGAATGCCAAAGATTATAAATATAATATAGATGAACTCATTTTTCGTTAGGGATTGACAATCATGTTAAATAGATATTAAGTCCACTTTGTATATGTATTTGAGTGTATATATGTGCTACAACCCTACTATGTTTTTTGACAACATGGAAATTTATGATTTTGTATTAAGATCTTATAATAAATCATTCATTCTATGTTCAATGAGGTGGAGCATGCTGGAGATAGTTGAGATCAAAAACATTTATTGGGTAAAACTCTATCAATAGGTCACCATAGCATTTCAAAAAATGTTTCATCTTGCTTACATATTTTGTGTCGCTAATGCACATTCTTTTGTTCATTCTGATAACCAAATCCTTTTGGAAATTTTTAGTGGGGATTTAAAATGAACAGTTTATAATTTCGAAAAGTATTGAAGATGGAAATTTTGAAGGGCACCCGACATATAGAAACATGAAAATGATCACTTTTTTGGTTCATATAGAAACCTCATTATTTTTCTGGTCGCATATTAATGTATTTGTGAACTTGTTCTTGAGATTTCAGGGTTGCTGGCGAATTTAACGGACCATTTTAATATCCTATGTCCTATACGGATAGAATAGTTTTTCAGATTGTAGTAGCACCTTTTAGTCGCTTGTTTACACTCAAAGAATAATATCACATATAGACAGCCACATTCATCTCTGCATTGCACAAACTTGCTCTTTCACTTCCTCAAGTTGCTGAGCCGATTTCAGCATAGAATCGTGCTGATATCCTAAATGTATAGAAAGAAGCTGGATTTTTTTCAGGTTGTTTTCAGTATTTTCCATAGCTTGTTCCTGTGCTGCAAAATTTCGGGCAGAGTGCATCAGTATCTAAAACAGTGGATAATTTTGGAACAATATCTGCAGAGAAATCAAGTTATACCTCAGTACTTTTAGAGCCTCTATTTATCTGCCTGGCCAAGGAGGAAATGTTATTCACGTTAACTTGAACACGATCTGCCAAACGCATTTTTGAGTCGGAAAATAATGATCTCGCACTCGTACTACTTGCAGATGCCATTATAAATTATTATCTTCTGAATTCTGTATCATCAAATTATGCTGTATCCACAATAGGCAGTCTAAGGGATGCCTATAAACTAGAAACCCTTGTGACTCCACAGATTAGATTTTGTTTAGATTTTTGTGATGAAATTGGCGAAAAAAAAACAATTAACGCTTTTGAAGGTTTCCCCTATTTTTTCGGAAGGGGGCGATATGTTCCATTTTTCAAATTTGTTGCAAGTGTCAAGTTAATAGACACCGCGGGCATATCTGACAGAGGACAGTAAATGACAGTTGACGATCCAGCCTGCTGGACAAACAAACCGGATTTACCTATGCTAAGTGTGTGTTTATGTCATATTTAAAAATCTTTTTTCTCAATAAAGCCTCAATTTTGTGCGATTGTGGAATGTGGAAGTTAATGCGACAGAGAAAATGTTTCATTCCATCGATTCCCTTTTATTTTCTACAATATAAAAAAAAGATTAATCCTCTTGCTGAAAAGAGACGTGAATTGTGGATTCAGGCAACTAGAAGAGCAGATTCAGCTTCTGATAAGTTGAAATGGGCAACGGTGTGTTCAAAAGATTGTGTAGGAGATATTTTCAAAGAATCCAGGAAACATAGGCAACATAATTTTATTTTTTTTTTTCATTTCAGACAAGCCATAAGTGCACTCAAAGATGTTGACAATAAGTATAGACTGGGTACCGAAGCTGTTCAAAACTTGAATTTATAGATGAGCAAAATCAAACTCTGAATGATATAAATTAACCAGGTGAAGAAGTGGAACATGCACAAAACTCGGTGAACACCTATGTCCAGATAATGATTTCAAATTGCAGAATTGTTATCGTGGAATCCATCATCTCCAGGAAACTCTAGACTTATTCATTCACATTGGAAAGTTCAAAGCATAATCCATCTAAATGTCGTTTTTATACAGTATATTACCATATGAAAAGATGATTGTGGTTTATAATTTTGTAGAGCCTTATATAACAATTCCTAAATCTGTTTTTTCAAAATTATTATTTATCAAAGTACATTTTCAGTATTCTTTTCACAAGCTTCACTCCAATCCTTATAATCCATTTAGATATGAACATATTGTATTAATCCAAACTTTTATAACTTTTGAAGTAATCTCCTGTGCATGCACTCTCATATACAAAATAGTTTATAATGTCATACAACATGTCATGAAACTTTGGGAAAGTATTCCACAGCATTACTACAAACCCCAAATTTCAATAAATAAGGATCACATCCATTACTTTCTTCAGCTTCTCTAAATATCTCTTCTGGACATCCATAGACAAGGTGTTGAAATAATCAATTTTATCAGCCATCTCACAATTTCCTTGTGAGCAGGAAGAATAATGAATATAGATTGCAATATATAGAGATTTATATATGTCAGGTACACTAAGGGTATACCCATAATTATGGTAAACCCGTAATTTCTTTATAATTACGATCATAATTTCATTAAATTACCATTGTTGCTTATGGGAGTACGGTTTGTTTGTCCAGCAGGCTAATTGACAGTTGTCTTGTGACGTCACATGCCCGCGGTCTACAACGCGGGCATATCTGACAGACGACAGTAAATGACAGTTGTCATACAAATCTGATTTACCTATGCTGAATGTGTATTTATGTCATATTTTAAAATCATTTTTCTCGATAAAGGCTCAATTTTGTGCGATTGTGAAATGTGGAAGTAATAGCGGCAGACATAATGTTTCATTCCATCGATTCCCTTCTATTTTCGACAATAGGAAAAAGATCAATCCTCTTGCTGAAAAGAGATGTGAATTGTGGATTCAGGCAACTAGAAGAGCAGGGTGCGCTGCGTAATACCCACATTTCGTAACACCCACAGTGCATAACACCCAAAGTGCGTAACACCCAAATGTCATAACACCCAAATTTCGTTATGCCCACACTTTCCGAACATACACGAATGATGCACTGTTGCAAAATTTACCGGATATTCTGCAATTTCCTGTTAACCCAATCTAACTTAACCTAACTAACCTAACCTAAAAGAAGGATGAATTTGGCAACAGCGCATCATTCGGGTATGTTCGGTGAGTGTGGGCATAATGAAATTTGGGTGTTATGACATTTGGGTGTTACGCACTGTGGGTGTTACGAAATGTGGGTAGAACGAGATGCTCCCGAAGAGCAGATTTACCTTCTTATAAGTTGAAATGGGCAACGGTGTGTTCAAAACATTTTGTAAGAGATATTTTCAAAGAATCTAGGAAACATAATTTTATTTTTTCATTTCAGACAAGCCAAGTGCACTCAAAGATGTTGACAATATAGACTGGGTACCGAATCAATTACTTGGCTACAAAAAAAATATCAATGCAGTTATTCAAAGCATTCAGAGATTGTATCGTAGGGAGCAGCGTGATAAAAATGACATCGCAAATATTCCAGTTTATATGGATAAAATTGATGATGATTCTTTGTGTGAATGATCCAGCTGTTCAAAACTTGAATATTATTGATGAGCAAAATCAAACTCTGAATGATATAAATTAACCAGTTGAAGAAGTGGAACATGCACAAAACTCTGGTGAACACCTATGTCCCGATATTGATTTCGAGTTGCAGAATTGTTATCGTGAAATCCATCATCTCCGGGAAACTTTGCAGACTTAATCATTCCCATTGGGAAGTTTAAAGCATAACTCATCTGAATGCCTTTTTTATACAGGATTACCATATGAAAGGATGGTTGTGGTTTAAAAATTTGTAGAGCCTTATATAACATATCCTAAATCTGTTCTTTCAAAATTATTATTCATTAAAGTACATTATCAGTATTTTTTTCACAAGCTTCATTCCAATCCTTCTAATCCATTTAGATATAAACATATTATATGAATCCAAACTTTTATAGTCTTGAAGTCTTCTGTGCATGCACTCATATACAAAATAGTGTATAATGTCGTACAACATGTCACTTTTGGAAAGTATTTCACAGCATTACTACAATCCCCAAATTTCAATAAATAAGGATCACATCCCTTACTTTCCTTCAGTTTTTCTAAATATCTCTTCTGGATATCCATAGACAAGGTGTTGAAATAATCACTTTTATCAGCCATTTCACATACAATTTCCTTGCAAGCAGCAAGAATAATGAATAGAGATTGCAAAATTTATACATTTATATATGTCAGGTACATTGAGGGTATACCCAAAATTAGGGTAAACCCGTAATTTCTTCATAATTACGATAATAATCTCATTGAATTACCATTGTTGCTTATGGAAGTAGGGTTTTGTTTGTCCAGCAGGCTGACTGACAGTTGTCTTGTGACGTCACATGCCCGCAGTGTATGGGGCTTCCGTACATTTGGAACCCAACTTAAGAACACACTCTGACGTTGACACTGACCACTGACATGACATTTACATTCTCCATTTCTCTGATTCTGAGGTGTTTTCTGGCGCTCATGTATTCAAAACGTATTCGTCTGTCTCCTTCTCTCTCACTTACGGACAGTCAAATAGTGAGAGAAAGATGGAGAGACGAATACGTTTTAAATACATGAGCGCTAGAAAACACCTCTGTTGATAGTTTGCTTGACAGCTTGATAGTTAATAAACAAAAGGCAAAAAGTTTCTGGGATAAGTACAAAATCTCTGTTTTCCCAGGAAAATGGATCCTGCTCTATTGAAGGAGAGAGAATTATTTAAAAAGAAAGCTTTAACAACACCAACGTAAGTTGTTTCGTTTGAAATGGACTTTTTTTGGAATGCTCTCATTTCAGGGTAGAAAAGAAAAAGTTTGAGACAAAACCGGATTCTAGCAAAGAAGAAAGAAAAAAATCAAAATCGAGCAGTAGTAATGCTGCCCCAAAGCTGGATATAAACACGTGAGTTGAAAAAAAAATAGGTATTGTGATCTTCAAATTGTTATTTCAAGGTATAAAACATCTTCAGGAAGTTCCCAGTATCGTTTTGGGGTTCTAGCAAAAATCGTAAAGCATATGAAAACAAGGCATCAAGATGGTGAAACATATCCGTTAACATTAGAAGAAATATTAGATGAAACGAACCAACTTGATGTTGGTAATAAAGTGAAGCAGGTAAATTGTAAATTTACAGATAATTGAAAATTTAAGTTATATAATTTAAAATTTCATTTGCAGTGGTTACAAACAGAAGCTCTCATAAACAATCCTAAAATAGAAGTAACACCAGAGGGAAAATTTTTGTTCAAAGCCTTATATCGACTCAAAGATCGAAAAAGTTTATTGAAGTTATTGAAACAACAAGATTTAAAAGGCTTGGGAGGTGTTTTGTTAGATGATGTTCAAGAATCTTTGCCACACTGTGAAAAAGCTCTTAGGGTAATTTTATGTACAGTTTTTCCTGAAATATCGAGGGGTGTTTCACTTCGGAAATCCAGTGTACCAAATTCAGTAGAAATCTTGGTGAAATCCAGAAATCCCACCTGGAATCCTTGAAGGAATCCTGAAATCCACTAGAAATTCTGATTTGTTGTACGAATTTCACGGAAGTGATATACCCCTCGTGAGATATTTAATATCTTTCAACACATATTGCTGGTTATGGAATTTTTGGTAAAATTCTATTAGTCCACAGCCAAGCGTTAGAAAAAATGGAACTTGCTTAATTGGGTCTCTTGAACGAAATATTTAAATAATTTTTGGAGGTATCAACTAGTTTCGGAGATATGGCCCCCCAAAGACAGAAAAAAACGGGGTTGACGCATATGTTTTTTTTTTATGGAATTTCGCTCAAAATTCCTTTCTATTAGCACAATATACACAACTAATTCCACCTTCTTCATCACTTTTCAACCGAATTATAAGCATTTTTCACTACAAGACAAGATAAATATAAATCCTGATAGGAAATCAACTAATTCAAAGTTAACAGAAGAGCCGAACGTGCATCGCAATGAAGAAGGTGGAATAGAATGTGTATATTTTGTTGATAAAAAGAAGAAAGAATTTTGAGCCAAATTGGCTGGAGAAAAAAACATAACCCTGTCTTTGGGGGGCCATATCTCCAAAACTAGTTGAGACCGCTGAAAAATTCATTAAGATTTTTTGTTCAGGAGACCGAGTTTTCAAGTAATGTTTTGAATAGAATAGAATAGACCATCATTATTTTTCTCTGCATGTAAATGATATATCTTGTAGGAAAATCAACCTAAGGAATATCTTTTATTTTAATATAAATGAGCATGCTTCAAAATATATCAACCAAAATTCTTAAATTTCATAATTTAATAACAATTCATTGTGTGAATGAATAGTTTACTAAACCGCTACACATGTTTCACTGAACAACAACAATTCAGGCCTGTTATAGTACTATAACAGTTTATGAAATCAACCACTACACGTTTCACTATGCAATATCTTACAGCATTGAGAGTGGGCCATTTGGTGTTATGTGAAGATTACTAGAGCTGGGATAGATTGACTGCCTGTTTCTGGTACAATGTTCATGCATATCATAGTGTCTAGGTGAATTGTTTTCGATCTTATTTATGTAACAGGCAACTTCCATTATGTACAGACAAGCTAGAGGCAGAATATATAGCTCTTCAAATATGGGTTTATACAAATTTCTGAAACATTCCCATGGTTCTAAGTTGTTGTTCAAAAATTGTTCGTTTTCGTTAACCAGCTGACGAACGTCAACCCTCAAAAGTCGAAACTTGTGCGAGCAATGGATCAACGAGGCCTTACCTTTTAACGTGCGATTACCCAGCACGGGTAGTGTCTTTTTTCATGCAAGAAATATGTTCTGTGTGATTCTTTGCTATGATTTTATGTGTTGATTCTTCTTACTGCACTATTGATATATGTTCTTGCCAGGTGAGATCTTCCTGAGGAGTGATTCCTAGAAACTTTGTGGATAGTGTCTTTGTAATATCATTGTGTTTAATCGAGAGGGGTTTGTCGATAAGCTGCTGTCTATACTATATATTTCATAGATTTTATTAATTCCGCTGCACTCCCGAGAGATCAAGAATGATAAGTCATCTGCATAGAGTGTTGTATCGTATTCAGGCAAAAATTCAACAATATCAGCAATAATAGAGAAAAAAGTGTTGGTGCCATTACACTGCCTTGCACCCCCAATTCTACCTGTGAGGTATCTGAGTGAAACCTATTAATAAAACTATCTTTTTCTTTGTGAGAGATTTCGACATACTGATTTCTATTAGCTAAATAGGATTCAATCCATTTTCCTGCACTTCCTCATATTTCACAGAGCTGAAGCTTTTGCAGGAGTAACTCGTGAGGTACACATCGGGTCACAGATAATTCCCTCAGGGGATCTTCTTTTTTTATCTCGGACTGCATTGTGGAAGTTGGCGGTGCAGTTGTTGTGGATTTTCTTTTTCGGAAACCATGTTGTTGGGCAGATATTGATTTGTATTAATTCGTATCTCCTGTCCCTTGATTCACTCGGTGTTCTTTGAACAGGGCTTCCCTTTCGTGTGAATCTCCATATTATAAAAAAGAATTACCTTGGCAAATAGACCACTCTAATTTTCCACACGCGATTTATTTATTTTTTTTACTTGGAGTTGTCTTCGCAGATTTGAGGCTGTGGGAGAATATGCCTGTTTTTGAGAGTTATTCACTGTATGAATCAGGATCTGAACTAATTCTATGCCGAACTCTTTTACCAGTGCTGAAGGGATTTTGTCTGGTCCAGTGGACATTCTATTTTTATCTTGCATTTTATCGGAAGTATTTCAACTTCAGAAAATGGGATTAGGGCAATAGAATTTCTATTACTTTTCCTGAAAAATTAAAATTGTTAGTTTGTTAGTTATATTTCAACAAGTTTTTTGATGCTTCGGTAAAAAAGTACCTATTGAATTTGTCTGCTATAATTTTGGGATTATTGAATTTCTTCTCGTCAATTGAAAGTTTCATTTTAGATGTATCTTTAGTTATATTTTGAAGCTCCTTGATGATCCTCCATGAGGCTTATTTTTAATTTTCAGATTTCTTTATTTGACGGCTGTGATAGTGTTTTTTAGTAATTTCGATCAGATTTAAATGATTGGATTTCATTATTTTATAATTATCGGCAAGTAAAATGAAAATATCTTTCAGATTTTTACTTATACTCACGATTTTTTGTTTGTATTGTATTTTTCATTCAATAAACGATAATATCTATCGAATGTTAAAGAACATATTATACTTTTCGCAGGCAACAGCATTATATACCTCGGTCCAAGTTTCTGCTTTCAGTGTCCAGATTAAACAGATATTGTACTAGGACATAAAATGAAATTGGAGCTTATTTTTACTGTTATTGATCTGGGATCTGGATGACAGTATCATCTACAACTAATAGTGCATCAATACCTAGGTTCGAGGGGGAAACATCTTCTTTCAATCTTGTACACCTAAACATTTTAAGTCATTTAAGTCATCGTTTTAAGTCTTTAAGTCATACGTTTAAGCCTTTAAGTCATGCGTTTAAGTCTTTGAAAGATTTTAAATCTTGTACAGATTTTAGCTAGTTGTTTCCCCCTCGCCTAGGTTAGTGAAGAGATTGTCAATTCTTGCACTACTACATGGAGGTTATTCTAGTATTTTCAAAGACAATGTCTTGTAACCCATATTGATCCATTATGTTTATAATCTCATCAACTTCAGCTGCATTGAAATTAACGTTGAAATCACCTCTACTGTATAGGTTTGCTTCCACTGAGAATACTGAATTAAGAACAATGACTAGCTTGTCGGTAAATACCTGAATGTTGCCTGTTGGAGATCTATACATGCATATAGTTGCATATATGATGCTTATGATTTATTGAAAGTCTTGGCAATGCTATACTTGATAGTGTCTATTGGTTCCGCAATCAGGTCTTTCCTAGACCAAATGGGGCATCCTCCACCTCTTAAGTTTGCTCGATTATAGTGATTGATGAGTTTGTACCCTACAATTGATATGCTACACCCTTCATTTTCTTTAGTACAGGTCTCTGCAAAAGCTAGAAAATATGCATTAGATTTTATGCTGAAATTTCGTCTTCCGCAGTCAGTTGAAATCCTGTTTTTGGTTGTTCAATTGAAACTTTGATGGCTCCTGGTTCCTAATTCTATTCAAATATCTTTCTTCTTTGGAAAATCGAACCTTTGAAGTGCAACGCCTGTGAGCCAGAAAATGTTAGTGTTCTTTTACGTTGTAGTTCAGATAAATTTTGAAACACCTATGATAATTTTCTTAATGAACACCAGATTTTTGGTCTTAGTTTTATTCTCGAGGTATTTGATGATCATCTCCTCTGTGACGTGATTCCTAACCCTCTAGGCGAAAGCTATATTTTTCCCCTCTGGTTCTCTGCCTGAAAAACCGCTTTAGCTCGGCGCTCGGCCTGTCTTATTTGTTCTTCATTTTCGAAAGTTTCCATAGTCTGAGCTCCAATTGTGTCGCTGTTCATATTAATCAGGTTATTCATTAGGGAGGATTGTTCATTTCGAATGTCTTGTAAGCCCCGATAGTTCCTTTTTTGTCATCAAGAATCGTGATGTTTTTATCTCTTGGTTGATCAGTTCTGGAAGTTCGTTGATCCGTATTTTTGTGGGACATTCCGTTGTCTATTTTTTCCCATGTCTTCGGCACAATTCTTATATGATTTTCATAAAATATATTGTAGGGTTGCTTCTTTCTTTTCCAAGCATGGATATGAGTTATTCCTTGCCGGCTACATTATATAATAGAATGTCAAAATAAATAAAATTATATATTACGTACCTCTACAAACTCTCAATGACCAAATAATCAAATTTTTGAAGAGATACAAGGTTATTTTTTGTAAAAAAAAACAAATTCCACAATGACCTATTTGACAAAAATGAACATTTACAGGTTAGTATGGAATTGAAAAGTATTTACTCCAATAAATTATTGCGGGATTTTCTGGTTTCACTTACTCTCTTTAATTTATATTATAGATTTTACAAAATCAAAATGAAATAATTTTCATCACAAGACCTATGGATAAGAAAAAGGTCTTGTTTTATAATGATAGAACAGCATCTCTGCCTATCGATGAAGAATTCCAGAAACTATGGAGGTCTGTAGCTGTAGATGCAATGGATGATGCCAAAATTGAGGAATACTTAGATAAACAAGGTTAGGTTCATTATCCTGCTAAGAGATTATATATAGCCTTAACTTCAGAAGAACATTGGTTGTAATGGATATTGTTTCAGATCCATGAAGATAGAAATAAATTTTTTATCAATGCTCTTAGTAAATCGATAAATTAAATACCAATACTTGATAAAATTGATGTTTTCAAATGATATGAAGTACTCAATGATATATTTTTTTAGGAATTCGATCAATGCAGGATCATGGCCCAAAAAAGCCAGTTGCAACTAAGAGAAAGAGAGCCGGAAATCGCAAAAAAGTATTCAAGAAACCTAGGGACAATGAGCATTTGGCAGATGTTCTTGAGAATTATGAAAATGATACCTTGACTCAGAAAAATACTGTGTGATTGAATTATGATCAATGAGAAATGGCTGAAAATTGGATATTTATTTTGATATAAATTTTCAACTGGTCAGTGTTTCAACTTTCGAATTTATGGACCAGTTAAGGTTATGGAAATTGACATCATACAATTTGAGGAAGACGAAATATTCATTCCAAATGTGTATATATATATATTAAAGAAGTATTGCATAATTTATCTGTTGCAAACTTTACAATTTTGATAAAAGTGAATCAATACTTTGTTGAAAATTGTTGTAATACATTCGGTGAATTTATTCCAGCTGGTTTTCATTATAAATTTTTTTCAATATTCCAGACACCATGTGATGGAATGAAATGACAGTTCAGAAAAGAAAACTGAGAAGATAGTTTGATTTTTTGGAATATTAAGAGACCTCTGCAATCATGCCTTAATTTGGTTTACAAAATTGAATAACCTGACTGATGTATTGATCACAATCAACATTTTTCCTTTATATAGGGATTATAAAGAAGTACATATATGGCTATGGCTTTCTTCTTCGAATCAAAAAATTATATATATATATATATATATCAAATTATAACTTTTATGAAAGAAGTAAAATTAAAAAACACTTTGTTGATAGGTACCTACGTGTATATCCTTCAAAGTAGTTTGATTCATTCACAAAAAGGAAGAAAGAGTCTATCGAGAACTGCTACTTCCTTATAAACGATGCGATCGAAACCTTTGGTGAAAAAATGGAAACTTTTTGTAGAGATCAATTACCCTAACACCAAACTGATATTATTTGCAATCGACGCGTGTTTTGCTAACAAGGAAAATGGATAGTATCAACTTTCTAGGGATCACTTTTTTGCTTATGTAAATATTTCCTATGTGTGATATCTTTTTCATTCAAATTTCATATGCTTGGTATACAAATTGAACAAGAAAGAGTGGTTTCTTTGTAAACCAGTACCTGTTGTGTCATCTTTAGTATAGGATATATCCTAATCTTACAAGATATCATAAATAATAAAAATTTAAATTTCCACACAGTGCCAAAAATATTAATAACATTCAAATATGTATATAGATAATAACAATAATAAGGATGAAAAGATTATGAAAAATATACACAATATATAAGAACCAATGTTAAAAACAAATATTGATATAGTAACACACACATTCATATATACATGTTTTCCAACCAACGTTCTAGATATTCCAATAATCTACTTTTAATCCCCCTTACAGCATTTGCCTCTTTAATGGCATTTGATAAATTGTTAAATTCACAGTCCCTTGTAGAATACATTTTTTATACTGCCACCAGTGAGAGTTCTATAAATATGAAAATTAGGCTAAAATCTTGTCTCGTGTTCATGTATTTGATTATTGAAAACGAAAAATTCGTTAAAATATGTTGGTTGGAGACCTTTGGTTATTTTAAGAATGAGAAACGTTAAAAAAATGATCTATTTGAAATCAACAGCCACTGCAGCATATTCAACATATGATCAATGGAAGTATAAATACTGCATTTTAAGATAATTCCCATGCCCCTATTTTGGGGTTTTTGAAGTTGGGAAGCCCTGTTTTGAATTTTTTTTAACATTAATTTCATCCCAAAATACACAGAGTGTTACATAGGGACACCTCTATTACTAAAAGTAACAATTTAGCCCTTCATGGGCGTGTCAATAAATAATTACTATGTCTATATATATACCTACAGGTAAACATATATACAAACATTCACTACAATTAATGACTCGACACAATAAAAAATTAAATATATGTATCACAGATAAATGGTTGAATGGTCATTTAATAAATGTATCACAATATAAATACTCAGTTAAATATATCACAGTAGTGGAGTTATTTGGTTTCAGTTGACAACAATTACTATTGTCTATTATATTTTCAATGAATATACAATGGGACGTGATTCTTCACAGTAATTTTGAATTTGTTTACATTCAACTTTTTCATGTTGGAGGGGAGTTTGTTATATTCTATTGCTCCTTTATATAACAGTGAATTTAGGCCATGACGTGAGCATATTTGTGGTAAAGATATATCTTTGTACTGCCGAGTTTCATGTGAATGGATTTCATATCTCATAAGGAACCCTATTTGAGTGTGTCTTGCCTGATTCAGTATTTGATGAATAAACACATAAACGTTTACCACACATAGACTATCCAAGGATCTAATATATTGTATTTATTAAACAGGTCTGATGTTTTAAACCTCATTGGTAATTTATACAGATTCTTTATGGCTTTGTTCTGTAGTGTTTTCAGTGGTGTTATATAACTTTCAAAAGTTGAACTCCAGATGATTGCTAGGTATTCCAAATGGGAGTGAACTAGGGAGAAGTAAACTGACCTCGGTAGATATTTTGGAACAGTATAACTTAATCTCCTGAGAACACCCACTGGTCCGGTAATTTTTTTACGAATATATTCAATGTGCTCATGCCATGACAATCTTTCATCTATGATCAGACCAAGGAATTTAATTTTACTAGAGTACTTCATAGTAGTATTTCCAATAGACATTTCTTATTTGGCATTATCTGGTACCTTACATTTATCAATCCACATGAAAGACGACTTATTCAAATTGAGGGTCAACTTATGGCAAGACAACCACTCGGCCAAGCACTGGAGGTCTTCTTTGATGTTCTGGGAGATGGCGTCACGTGTTTGTCCAAAGTATACAATTGTTGTATCATCTGCATACAGTCTGATTTCCCCCCTTATATTTGTTTGCTAAGGAGTTTATGTAAATGAGGAAAAGGGTGGGACCTAGGATCGATCCCTGTGGTACACCACGAGCGATTTTTTCCTTTTCACTTAGGTATGAACCGCATTGATTGAATTACTTTCTACTTGATAGATAATCACGAAACCATGTGAGATCCATCTCCCGAACACCAATCATTTTCATTTTTTCCACTAAAATATCATGGTTGACAGTGTTAAAAGCTTTACACAAGTCAAGAGAAAGCGCACACTTTTTGTTTTTGTCAATTTTCATTTGTATTTCCGATATCAGCAGATCTGCAGCAGCGCTGGTGGTGTCACTTGACTTGCGAAAGCCGTACTGTGCCTTGGTCAGTATAGTGTTTTCTTCAAGATATTCCAGCAGTTGCTTGTTCACAACTTATTAAATGCTTAAAAGTTGGACAGTACTCAAAATGAGGTTTAATTATACAATTATATGTTAATATTCTAGAGGTAACAGTCAAATTGTTTGCTATCCTAGAAAAAAAATATAATTTAAAAAAAATTTTTTTTATAACATATTCAGCATGCCTGTCCAAACTCAGAGTGTTGTCTACAATAACCCCCAGATACTTTATTTCAGACACATATTCTAAGGCAGTGTTACCAATTTCAATCTTTTCTTTATTATAATCATTAGAATTCAGTTTATATTTGGTTGTTATCTCCATAACTTTTGTTTTATCTGCATTTAATTTTAATTTATTTATATGTAAATAATATTTTTCAATATTCTTCATCGAACCTTTGAGAGTATCTATAGCATCATTAAGTTCGGGATTCGAAATATAAACTAATGTATCGTCTTCAAAAAGATTGAGTTAATATGCCCCAGGAACATAGTAAATATCATTTAGGTATAAAATATATAAAAGTGGGCTCAGTACACTTCCCTGAGGAACACCAATGTTGATTTCTGTCTCATCAGATATTTTCAAACAAATTTTTGTTTTCCGTTTTTTTTCACCAAGCCAGCATAGAGCCTGTTAACTCATAATAATTTAATTTTTTTATCCAAATGTTTCTATCAATTGTTTCAGATGCTCGCTTGAAGTCAAGAAAAACAGCTAGTATATTTAATCTCATCATAAGCATTTTTCCATCTTGAGTAAAGTATACTGAATAGCTGGTTCACAGGAATGATTTTTTTCTAAATCCTGACTGTTGACATAAGAATAATCCATTATTATCAAAGTATTCAAATAATTGTTCGTAAACTGCTAGTTCGAGGACTTTTTCCAAAGTTGGTAGAGTATTTATTGGGCGAAATTACTTTGCTTCAATTGTATTACTAACCTTTGGTATAGGAATAACAGAAGTTATCTTTAGTTGACCCGGAAATATTCCTTTATCCGCAGAGATGTATTTACCAAGTTTAATATCACATGCCCAAATACCTCGAATGTTTCTTTCAAAAACTTGCTATTCAGTAATTCAGACTTGTTTTTGTTGTCTAAGGAATGAGTAATCTTCCGCAGTTCAATAATGGTTAACAGTTTGAAGTTGGAAAAGGAACTTTATAACTGAATAATTTGTGGATGACCATTCCTCGGATTGTGGGATACTATTAGAAATATTTGAAATACTATTAAGAAAGTAATTTTTGAAATTCTCAGCTATGTTATGTTCATTTTCACTAATTGTTATTGAATTGTTTTCACGAAAGATGATTTTATTAATTTTATTTTTGTTAACCGGATTTATTATTGATTTAAGATGTTTGCACATTTGTCTTGGATTATTACGATTTGCGTCAATTTGCTGTTCATAAAAAAGTGTTTTAATATTTTTTTTAAATATTAACGTACTGATTTCTAACAATTTTATAGTTTTCCCAATTATTTTTGAATGTTTTATATATTGTGTGTCGTTCCTTAGCTTTATTTTTACATTCCACATCATAGTAGGGCAAGTTATTTTTTATGGAGACAGTGTGTTCAGGTGCAAGATTACCTATAATTACTCTAGTTTCATCGAATATTTCATTCAAGATTTCGTTTACATCACTTGAATTCAACAGCTATGTTTGATCAATTAGTTCAATATTTATGTTTGAATATGTCTCGGAAGTAATATTTCTAAAAACAGATTTTTTTAGGAATATTCACATTAGATTTGAAACAACTCACAGATATCATTGAATGATCAGTTATCTTAGGCGTATGAAAGACAGATGCTTGAACATCGCTACAGTTTGTTACCACATAATCTATTAGGTTTTTTGAGTTTATTTTAATTCTACTATACTGCGTTACTATGTGAGCAAAACCATATATATTTAACAAATTTTTGATTTTTCTGCTATAAAAGCATTGTTTTCGGCATAATCAATTTTAAAATCACCCAACAGTACAAAATTATTTTCAAAGAAATAGTTTTCGAATAGTTCCTCCAGACAATCAACAAATACAGCATCACTTGAACTGGGCGAGTGATAGAGTCCTCCAATCACCCACCTCTTATTTGATACTTTTACTTCAAAACATCTCATCCAATAATTTCCAGGAATAACACTATTCTTTCGAATTCTTAAGTCCACTCCCTCTCTTATAAAAATGAGAATTCCTCCTGTATGTCGACTATCACTATCACAGCGGACTGCATTGTAGTTATTGATTTGTATATCAAAATTTTCTTTCTCATGGTAACTCTTGATTCACTTAACACTATTATTGTGGAGTTATAACATACAATATGAGAAATTATTTCAGTTTTATGAGGTAAAAACTTTCGGTATTAATGTCTTCATTAAAATTGGGGCAATCATGCACTTCCGGATCTTTTCTTGTTGTCAATGGTTTTTTTGAGGGGGGCAATCAACTAATGTGGGTATGTTATTTCTATATTCTATAGATTTATTTTCCCCTCTGTTCTTCCAATTGTTTTTTTATTTTATTATAATATTCTCTTTGGGCTTTGGTTTGATCGCCAGAGGTGGTTGCTTTGTATGTTTTGATTTTGTTTTTATTCCGGAGAATTTCTTTGGCTGCTTCTGTAATAGCCATCATTATTCTTACCGCATCCCCCCCCCCCCCCCCCCCCCCCCCCCCCCTCCCGCCCCCCTCCCTCCCCTCCCCGCTGTTTTTTGCCCCCCCCCCCCTTCGCTCTGCCTCCCTCCGCTCCGCCCCCCTCGTCCTTTCTCCTGTTTGGCTCTTGTCTCCTCTCGGGCCGTCCTCTCTGGGTGGCGTTTTTCGGCGCGTTCGGACGCCACCGTCCCGGGTCGGGGCCCGCGCCCCGTTGAAAATACGTTGAAAGGATGCTACACAACCAACCGTTGATAAACAGTTAAAATGTCGCGGGAAGTAACGTTTATTTACAACGTGTTGGTATATTATATAACTATACAAATTTATATATGTAATAAATAATGTACATATGAATAGTGTTCATTTCCACCATCATTTATATCTTTAATAAACGTTGTTCATCAACGTTATATAATAATATATCTTGACCCAAATAGTAATGTTGATTCAGAACATAAATGTATATTATATTACCTCACAAGTTTATTCATTCAATCGATTACATATAAATAATGTTTATTTCCACCATAAACTATATCTTCAAAGAACCATGTCTTTCAATAATATATAACGAGTATAATCATACAATAACACTGTTTCATAACGTTGACTCACATTATATCACTATTGGGAAGTTCATAATTTTATGCGACGTCTGGCGGAAATATAACGCACTGCTATAATTTCACAAACAAACGGCTTCCATTTTATGTGTGTGAATTTATTGAGTTCTTTGGTGTTGATTTAGGAAATCTCATCTGAAGTTGTAATTTTTTTTGATTAATAATAACAAACAATCATGGATGCAGATCGCTCAGTGAGCCGTATAAAGTGTTTGGTGCCAAGTTGCCGCAACTCTAGGAACCGAAATCAAAAGTTGTCTTTCCACACGTTTCCAAAGATAGATACATCTTTGGTGGGAAACATTACAAGGCTTGGAATATTAAACTGAAACTGCGTAAATCACCACCTAGAGCGGCTTCAGTGTGTTACTTGCATTTCAAGAGAGATGATTTCTTCTTACCTGGTGTGTCTGTTTGTCTATTTTTAGGCGAGGTTATGGCGCATTTCATCATCCATGTAATAAAAGCCTCTTTGGTTCACTAACACTACACTAAAACTAAAAAATGGCCTGGAACAAATATCATTAGATTTTAAAACACAATGCATCTATGTTCACCTCCATTGAATGGTTTTGTGCGGATATTCAAAGCATCATGAACACAGTTATATTAACCTTCACGAGAAAATTTTCGTACAATGAAATTATAGCAAAAAAAAACACCAAAATCTTGTCTAGCGCCCAAATAGCACACGACGTCCTGAAGACGAACCATTTATGTCCTAGTTACGTCGATACGTCCCGGGACGTATAGGAGACATTCGAAGAACGTACATTACCGGATGTACCATGTATATAATGGTTAGACGTCCCAGGTACATACTTGGTCCCGTTCCAATCGGAATGTAATAAAAACGTACATGCTTGGAAGTACTATGTACGTACTTTATTAAGTGTCCCTGATACGTTTACATTAACTCCTCTTCAGGTACGTACTTTTCGGAATGAATTAGGGACATACCAATGACGTGTTTTTTTCTGAATCCCATGTACGTACTGCTCAGACGTATCATTTACGTACATGTTTGGAAGAACTATGTTCGTACTATTTGGACCTTCCAGGTGCGTACATATTGAGTCCCTTTCAGATACGTATATTTCGAAACGTTTGCGGGACATAATAGTAATGACGTACATTTTTGGAAATCGTATGTACATACTATCTGGACGTCTCGTTGACGTACTTTTTTGTACATACTGTTTGGACCTCCCAAGTACGTACGGATTGGGTTCCTTTCATTTTCTACATTTCTTTTAGTATGTACATACTGTTTGGACCTCCCGAGAACGTACGTATTGGGTCCCTTTCGGTTCAAGGGGTATTGGGATTTTGAGAGTGATCACTTAGTGTATTCAAACATATATCAATATTGGTAATGCAATATTCATAATGAATTATTCCTAAAAAAATTTGGAAAAATTGAAACATCGACATGTGGTGAATTTAAATACCAGAAAATTACATACAGAATTTTTTGCACAGCAAGTTTGATATTCCAAAACCGCCATCACATGAGACAGTGATCCTTTAGTGTTTTTTCGAATATATTTTCATTGTTACTGAACTTTCTAAAATTTTAATATTATCTCGAACAAAACTAACTTGAATTCATCACATCTATAGCACTCAACTCCTTCTTAAAAACAAGTCTCTTCGTGCCGTAGAGCGTAACAGTGGTCGACAATGATATCTCCATAGAAAAGTTCGAGAGTTCAAGCCCCGCAGCAGCCAGGTCTTTTTCAGGTAAAGTATTCGGTTAGATGGTTAGTACAAGTGAATGAGTAAAATTTCCAACTTGACTATTTGGTAAAAAAGAAATGAATAATCCCGAATATGAAAACTTAGATTCATTAAGTGATATCAAATGACATATCATTACGTTGTTTTCGAATATTGATCTAATATCGCCAAATGTTCACATTTTTTTGTGGCCACTATTGATATCATCTACAATATAAGGTTAATATTCCCGTAATATTGAACCAACATTGGTCGAATATGTTTGTTCTACTTGGGATAGCGCATATAGAATGGAAAATGTACGTTTTCGGAATGTCCCAAACAGTTCCCCGTTCTGTACATTTCAGGTCCTGTGTGGACTAGAAAAGTACGTACCTGGGATTACCGACTATGCGGAAACGGTAAGTCGCAGGGAGGTCTTATGTACGTCTGTCGGAGACAAAAGTACGTCCTAAATACGTACAATGCATCCTCACCGTACATATACAGTACGTCCACTGGACGTACTTGTGCTATTTGGGCGGGGGCAACTGATGACTGGATTTCAGTTTGGCGCGTTATTTCACAAATGTAAACAAGGTAACTATTTCAAAATGGTGGATAAAGTTTAACCACCACCAGCGCCCTCATCGGTCGATATTCTTCCCTATACAAACTTTATGTCCGTAGTGACATAATATATTCAAAAATAAATGTAAGATGAAATATAACCCCTTCAGTATATATTTTACTTCCTCGATCCAGCAACAACTCCTTTGTTTTGGATTAATCGAAAGGAATCTCATCTCTTCTTTTCCAATTTAAAAGTTTGGCCACATTGGCAGAAATGTGTACCGGAGCATTCTTCTGGTCGAGCCCTCTTATTATACACCTCAGACGCTGTGACGAAATCAAAATGGTGGAGAATCTCCTGAAAAATAGAGATGTAGGTACAAAGTAATGGTGAATAAACTTAAATTTCAGAATATTTGAGTTATAGGTGCTTGAAATGCTAAAATATTACTCACCAACTCAAAAATGATTGTGCAACACTATTATTTAACAAACTAAGTGGATATAACTCAGCCGTCAACATGACCTGTTGCCGCGATAACCGCTACAAGATACATCGATGAGCTCTATGAACAGAGCATGCGCGGATGCAATACGTTCAACGTGAACGTTGATACCATGCATGTTTAACACTCACGTATATGTTACCGTATTATTCAATAGAGAGTATAAATGATATATAATTTCAATGTTGAATTGGGAGTTAATGATATTGTTTTAATGAAACGTTCAATCAACGTGTTTCTTCAAGCAGTGGTTTTCGAATGTATCCAATAACATGTTTCGATGTCGTTCCTTAGTAACGAATGAACAAAATACATAAATAACGAATATATCAACATAATGAGATAACAAGATTGAATGGTTGTTTGATAGCGGATCAAATACGTATATCCATGTCTGTATCACCATCAAAAATAAGTATATAAATAGTTGATAGATCAGTTGAAGAATACATTCAAAGTAAACGTTCAACATGTACATTACCTAATCCATCAACTGCGAGCATGAATATGTTATATAAACGTTTTATGTGAACATGATAATATTATTCATATATCAATATCAATGGGGACTATCAACTAGTAGTTGTTGAAAGCATTCAATACAATGTTGAAATAACGTTGCTTGGTAATGTGAAAACACTTTGAAGAATAGTATAAGAATTTGAAATGTATATTTCATTATAACTATCAACCAAATGAGTCGAAGAAGGTTGATTAGTCGTTCGAAAAGTATACGTTCGATGTGAACGTTGATACCATGTTTTACACAAACCTGTATGTTATCGAATTAATCAACAGAGAGTATGAAATACATGTTACTTCAACGTTAAATTTAAAGATATAGATATCGTTATCATAAAACGTCTAATCAACTTGTACCAATTACTAGTAACTGAATGATTTCAATACAATGTTAAAATAACGTTCAGTATCATAATATTTAAATCACATAAACAAACAACGTATTCTTACCAGTTTTCAATAATAACTATTACATTAATACGTTGAATTCGAAGTTATTGACACGTTAGAAGTTATAACCAAAATGACAACGTTGACCATTCAACTGGTATATTTCAACGATACAACGTTGAATCAACGTACGTGTGCCCATTGGGTAGCGACAGCAGAATCTTTTTTCTAGGAGAGTGCTAGAAATCGCATGTTAAAACGTAAGACCTCGTTAATCCTTGGCTCGCACAATTTTTCTGAGGGTTGCCCGTTCTTAAGGGGACGACAGTTGGTCAATGGAAAAAACTAATTTTTCAACTCATGAGAGTAAATAATTGAAAGATAAAAAAAATTGAAATTTATTTAAATTCTCAAAATGACCACCGGCTACTTCCAAACAATAATGTATTCGCTTTTCAAATTTCGTAATACGTCCCTAATTCTATTTTTCATATCCTCCTTTTTAGACGGGAGTGTTCTATAAAATTGATCTCTACCGTAGTCCCACATAAATCTATTTTTGTCAAATCTGGTGAGCGAAGTGTCCACTTGAAAGGGCCACCTCTACCGATCCATATTCTGGGAAGTGCAGTGTCTAAATAATTATTAACAGGAACAGTGTGCTGAACAGGTGTTCCGTCGTGCAAATACCACATTCTTCGTTTGATTCTAATGGGTAAATGATTAATTAATTGAGGTTGCATTGCATAACTGGTTTCCAAAAAATTGAGGTAAATCAAGCCATTACCTCAAATAAATATGGCCAACGATGAAATTTCCAATTATGCCGACCCACATATAAGGACCACTTCATCAGACTGGTTCGAAAATAATTGGGTTATCTTTTGAATTATAATGGAAATTATGTCGAAAATTACGAAATTTTTTTCTTATTAATTTCAGTTTCTTCAGTTAATGCAGTTTTGGTTCTTTCTATTTTTTCATAGGCGACATTTTCCGTTCGAGTAAATAGAAGAAGCAACTTTTCAATCGCTTCTTTTATGGGTTGTCGTTGTCGCCTGTCTGGATATCGTTCATTATAAGTTCTAGTCGCTAATAAACAGTTACTATCAATTTCGATGGGTACAAAATTGTATGACAGTAATTTTCGTTTTATGCTAAGCTAAAACTTATCGATCAATGAATGGCAAATTCATAGCCCACTTTGATAACACGAGAACCACCTCTTACTGAGATGCCCATGAACCAGTTTACAATCAACCGGTTAGTATGTTCAGCACTCTAGATTATTTGCTACGTGAAGTTTGTCAAGTTAATGGCTCTGTAAAAAATTAATTTTTTGAGCAATGTAACTTTCAGCCCATACCAACATTTGAACTCACTCCCGTTGTTGCATGTCTCAAATATTTCTGCTTAAATTCTATTCATAAAGTTTTTATGATGGCATTTACGTTGGTCTGTTTTTCCGAAGTATTTCTTTCAGCAATAGCTTGACAAGCCGCAAAATTTTCGAAAAAAGGAAACACCTTATTAAAAAAAATTTGCTCAGTTCAACAGTGAAAAAACTTACAGGAGGTTCAATTTGAAAAAATGATTTGTATTGCCCCGCTTCAAAGAAACACTCTGTACATACTAAAATATTTTTGAAATGAGCAGGAAAGTAAACCATAAAAGAGGCAATTATTTCACGATTGAGGATTCGATAATTTGCATTCTTCAAAAGTTTTTTTATAATTGGCATATTATGGTTTAGTACAATCTATTTTATCATACAGACTAATATTTGGGGTTCATCTTCTTATGTTGACAAAGCATTTTTTATGCAAAAAAATTATAATATGTTTCGAATAATTTATTGTTTATATTCATACTTTTATTCCTCTTTACTTTGGTCGAAAGCCCGTAGAATAGTTTCAGTGTTTCAACTAGATTTCGCCGCGAGTTTTATGAATATTTTTTTATTGTTTTTTTCATTCTCAATAGAAGTCGATTTATTATTATTATATGTATGTTTTTCAAACCTATAATTACAAGCAACTATTCATTGACTTAAAAATCCTCAAAGTTCCCTCATTATATATCTTTTTACTGGTTGACGATTTCAGAAAAACAGCAATACTCGACAAAAAATCCTCAAAGTTCCCTCATTATATATCTTTTTACTGGTTGACGATTTCAGAAAAACAGCAATACTCGACACAAGGGTCATTTCAAAAAACTTAGTATATTCGGAGAAATTGACAATCAAAAAGTCTCAAAATATATTCTCTATAGATTTCTTGTAAATGAGGAATTTTATTCAGTTGATGAATTTTCAGAAACTCAATTTTTAATCTGTTCAAGTTTCTGAATTATAAATCATTACACTCATTTATACATTTTAATTATAGAATCGAGTGATGATTGAATTCTCTTATATTCCCTTCATTCCTATCCTTGATTTCGTTTATGATTGTAAATCATAACTTTATTTGAAAAAAATGTTCAGTTTCCTATAGGATGTTCACTACAATTAAGTATATGAAATGCTGTTTTTGAAACTCATTATAGGAAGCTCTTTTAATAGGTATTTTTCAAATGGATTCTCATCAGATATTGTCCAGTTTTGTCAAATTTCTTCTTCAAGTGAACGTGTGAAAAACAAATCATGTAAAAGTGTTTTTTTGCACCCCAACTAAAATTATTATATATTTAACTTTTTCAAAAAGAATCACAATGTGTGTCAAAATGAAAACTTTACAAATGAAAACCATATTATATAATGATTTTTTGTGATTATAAGAGAGATATATTTAAATTTTTTTCGTGGTATACTTTTTCAAACTGATAAAATTATCTTCAAAACCGGATTGCTCATTTGATGTGTGGGCGAAGAATAGATAAACACCAAATTTGCGTCTTCCTGTTCATATTATCATTTTTTAAATTCATTTTGCTGTGTTGAGTCTCGATGCATCTGCTGTTTCTATCCAGGCACGTACAATATCGTAAAACAATTCAACATACTTACCTAAACATTTCGTAGATGATTCCACTAAGATTGTGCTATTTTGTCTATCTCTTTTCTTCAATTTATTGCGATGCAAGAGGGCCAAGAGTTAGAAGAATAGTGGGCGGAAGCCCAGCCGATGTGCCTCCAATAGATGATCCTGCGGTTTTCACTCATTTTGCTGGTAAATCAGCGCGAGTACAGGGTGTTTTAGATTTTCCCCATTACGTTTTCAGAGGAATCAAGTACGCCCACCCACCCGTTGGAAAAAATCGATTCTTGGTAAGACATAATCTGCATTTCAGCAGCTCCAAAGTTGTAACACTTTTCTTGTGTTTTCTTAGCGACCTCGTCAAAAGTTTCTGGAAGGAACGGTAAATGCTACAGCTAATGCACCGCCCTGTGTCCAGCCTCGCCCAGGTACCAATATTGTAGTTGGCAGTGAAGATTGCCTAGCACTCAACGTTTTCACTCCAGAATTGCCGACTGGTTCAGAAGGTAACCATTGATTATTGTGGAATTCTAGATATTTTTGTGGCATAGGACATTTTTTGTGACAGAAATTATTTCCCACATACATCTGAATTACTGAAAGTTCTCTTTGGAAGTAACAGAGAAACAATATCTCTTTTCGAATCCTGATAATAGTATTTATTAGATTTGATGTCCCTCGGTTGAAGGTATAGCCCTATTTGTTAATTTTTATTGTTTATGTGAAGTAGTCCAGATGATGAGAAAAGCGTGCCTAAAAGTGGGAAAGCTTAAGATTTGAACTCTTGGTTTTTTTTTCAAGCAATAAACTGTTACAAACATTTCGACTGTAAATCTAATAGGCGATAAGTCATCAATGTAAGTCATAATAATAATGCCTCCAGGTGAGGTATATCAATTTTTTTCTTTTACTTATTGATTTTATCGATATATCCATATATGTTTGATTGCATTTATTTTTATGATGTTCCACCTTTAAAAACTGTCAACTTCATTGAATTGTAAATATCCGACAATATGGGCTTTAAATTCTCGGGTTATTTATATCAATGTTCATTGAAATGAGAAATATGAAGCGTCCCAAGAAATTTATGAAATTTTGTTCCTATATTTACACAACCTCACCTTCATTTTGCTCAATTTTCAGTGCGGATCATACTTAAGTATATGTTTTAAATATTCATTATAGGATTGCCTGTGGTGGTTTGGATTCACGGGGGTGGATTTAGATATGGTTCAGCATCTCAGTACGGGGTAAGGAAATATATAATTGATGAAAATGATATTTATTTTTTTAATTCCCTTATCATTGGATAATTTCCATTCGCCATAAAAATAAATGAATAATTCTACCATATGTAGAAATAGTAAACGTAGTTAAAACCAATAGACTCTGGAATCTAGACCAAATATTCAAGATGAAAATGGAGTTCAATGATTCAATTCACTGAAAAAAGTTTCTCATTCTCAACTTTGATATTCATGAGTAGCAAACTAATGAACTCAACATCATCAGAGTCAAAATATTATTTGAATTGAACTGGCCGATACAACAAAGATAACACAGTTACAGTGAGAATCGTACCAGAAATTGTGATATTTTTGAAAATATAATTTACCATAATATGTATATTTTCCAGAATGACGTTCAAATTTAAGACAATATTCATTTATATATACAAGTGAAAAAAAATGGAAAAATCTTTATATTCCCCTTTAGACAAATTATATTGAGAATAATATATACGTAATATTTTTTCAATATATTGTATTCATACATTTTATTCAGTATGTTCCGACCATATACATTGTGCTTTTTCTGGCATTTAACATTAGAGTTGAGTCCCTTATTTGTATTGATTTAAAATCATCATGGTTATGTTCCACTCTCACTGCCGCCAGTGCTGAAAGTTATTACTTTTTTTCTAGACACTTAAGGTGACAATTTGAATTTGAATTTTCATAACATATGTAATCAGGAGGAAAATTGTTTTGTGTATGGCTCGCCACACTGAGCATCAGTTTTCTACCATTATTACAATATAGATACTATTTTTTTAAGAATGAAACAATTCAAAAATATCTATTATGTTTTGGCAGGTGAGACACCTAGTGGGAAAAAGGTTAGTTGTTGTTACCATTCAGTATCGATTGGGTTCTCTTGGTTTTCTGAGTGATGGAACTAAACATTTACCAGGGAACGTTGCCCTATGGGACATGGTTCTTGCTGTTCAATGGGTAAGAAATTATATAGGATTTTTCGGTGGCAACCCATACCGAATTGTTGTAATGGGGCATGATACTGGAGCTAGCAGTGCTGTTCTCTTCACTCTATCGAATGTAGCTAAAGGTAATACTTCAAATTTATATTCAAACGGTGTTGAGGATATAATTCTTCTAACTATAGCAGGTGCATCTTCATCTCAAACTCCTGTAAAATCAAGAAAATATAATGTAACTTTTGTTTAAGAAAAATATGAAAAAAATTTCGAATTTTTGTATAGCTGCCTAGTAGGTCTGATTAAGTTGTTCCTTGATACAATAGGAACGTCACGGTGTTTTAAACTTGTCTTAGACAAAAAAAGAGTTTTTTTTTCGACTTGCTAATGAGGTAAAGATCTGTTTATACCCTGAAAAGGTGTGGATAATTTGAACAGAATATTGAAACATATGCTTATTGATACCAACAATGAAAAATGAGAAGAAAGTTGAAAGAAATTATAAATCTATAAATTATCAAAGTTTTTATCTAATGCAACCACCAATAGTTTGAATTCTAGGTAAAGGTTCCTCTATAAGGCAGCACCTGATTTCAATAAAATTTTGGTACCAACTCACGTATTTTGATACTGAATTCGAATATGTAATCAAAACGCTGCACTCTCTCCTCGCTCTGGAAGAAGAACATAAACCGCATTTTCTGTACATTATTGCTATCAGTAACACACATGTTTTCATTCGTCAGGTTCCCGGCACACATTATTCAACCTTCATCGCTTTTGACCCAATTCTCGCTTTATGAACCAATTCTATTAATTTTTCATTATAAAGCTCGAAAAAATATCCCCACACGATTTCGAGGTAAACAAAACAATTGAACGGGCATCGCATCGTGAAGATCAATGTTAGAGTAGCAAAAGCAAACTGAATAATAATTTTACAGGTCTCACTTCTGGAGTAGTTGCCATGTCTGGTACAGCAGTGTCACGCTGGGCAGTAGATCATTCTCCCCAAGACACAGCAAAAGATATTGCCGAACAAAATGGCTGTCCAACTGTCAACGCTCTAACAATGGTCAAGTGTCTTCAGTCTTTGCCTCCAGACTCAATCGTTATGGTAATATTTTTTTGCAGAGTTATTTGATTTCATTTTTACATTCTTTATTCATTACAAAAAAAGTAGCTTCCGTTTTGATGCTTCTTTTTCTATGTCTTAGATGTGATTCTGACATTTGTGTTGTCTCGTGATGGATTATGATTTTGAAAAATTTCTGCAGTATCATTTTTATTAAATTTGAGGCATGCCCATCAACAGGAGATGATCCTGTCGCAAAGGTGAGACCCGAGATAATCATAAATATTGGCTCTCAAAGTGTTGTTGATCAATGTATCAATAATATTTTTAATGTTTTTGTTGAGCATTCATAATCTTGTGAAAATATCTAAAATATTCCTCATTTATCTGAGTCACTTCAATAACTATAGGCGCAAGCATTTTTAAGGTTGGCGTATTTTTTTCTTTATTGGAGCTTAGAAAATTAGAAAATGATGCATTCATCTCTAACAGTTCACGGCATTTCAGGCAGGTGACATTTTTTCAGATACCTCAACACACCCTGAAATGTATGAGACTATGTCCTGAGTAAATGTTAAATCCAATACAGATGAGAAATAGTATGAGTACTGATCAAAAGCCAAGTTGAGACTAGTTTCAAAATATTTATATTCGTATGTGTCTCGAAAGTCTTGGCCATTATCATCGTGTGTGATCCCACGACTTCCACATGATGAAACTGGAATATTATCTATATTCATGGAGTAACCTGTTTCAGGTGCAAAATTCTCAGGTAGTACCAGAAGCCGTTTATAGGCAGCTTCAAACTATCTTGCAGTTGGATTATTGTTGAATCCACCTTTGCTCTGAGTGCTCCGAAAAAAGTTCTAAATGATCTTGGGAAAACTTGTATATTGATTAGCATTGATTAGTTAATACAGAAATATACCTTCAAATGAGGTGACTTCGGAGAAATTTCGATTTTTTGTACTTTTCAACCGGTTGAAAAATCGAATTGAATTTTTCGCTGAAGGAACTTCAGAATATTCCACGCATGTTGCTCTTTCACTTCTCTTCGAAGTTTTGTCGGGTGTATTTTTTTTCGTGGTTGAAGCCTGTACGAATTGACCATCATAGGTGGGGTGAATTCGGACATGCATTCAAAACGGTCTGGAATGAAAGACAGTCGCGTTTATAGATCACTTCCGACAAAATTATGATTTTGAAAATTATTTCGCAATAGATTGAAGTGTACTTGATGTGTATTAAAACACTTGAAAACAGAGAAATATTCTTCATTATCAAAACTATAAACAGTACTTAGCTACAAGTTATTTTTTGTAAATAACGTTCGGATCAACACGACCATAAGCTTTTTCCAATTAGTAACTTTGATTGTAGTCCTAAATATAACGTTGAAACTGGATAACGAACTAGGAACTCAAAAATATTTAAACCTATGAACTGAGTTTGAACTGAAAACTAATTCTTTGATACAAATTTTTAATTATGCACACTTCTGAAAGTCAATACTGGGAAGATTGAAGAAAACATATTGACTGAATCTTTCTACATACACCTAAAACTTATGCAAAATATCGGTTTGTAATCCAGCTTCATTCAGAAATGTCTGCTCCTCAGATTTTCGTAGATCCATAGTTCCCCTCTCAACCGATTCAACCTTCTCTGTAACGATTCGAGTGTGTGATTCTGATATTTATGCCCATTCAGCTGATTTCGGTAATTTATTCCCGTGTCCGAATTAACCACCTAAAACGACCATATTTCGAAATCACCCTGTATAAAAAATTGGACATGTTAAAGTTAATATTCTTTCCTATCCGAGTTTCCACGCAAAACAAAAATCACCAAATTCCTTTATGCGTACCTCAGCGAGAGGAAATTCTTCATTGTTAATAGTCTGAGGACCAAACAACCCAGCATATATGGCATCATACCAAATGTTGAAGATGTTTATCATATATTATCAACCTTGCTCGGTCTCTCTGTCTCTCTGCGATATTTCCTTCCGTGTTCAGCCGGCCATTCTTGCCATTCACAAAAAAGATGACGAGGAAATGCCAGAAAACTATAGACAAATACACATCCTACCTACATATCTAAATAATAGAGAAACAATCCTCATCTTCTACTATATGGAGAAAAAATATTGATTTCATCATACGATTCGAGTGGGAAAACCATAGATGCTTTATGGTTACTAATACATTCTTGCCTTTTGAAACAAAAAACTTTTACCATCTTCCTGATCTATCAGGCTTTGTTGTGTATGTCATGAGAAACTCCTGGGAGTGAATGGTATGGATTCGAGGTGTCTCTAGAAACATTTTGAATCATACCTCAAAAATAAACCAGAGGGTTATAATAAAATAACATAACCATGACCCCAATCAGAGAGGGGTACCACAAGGATCCATACTGGGCCCTTCCTTTCCATATCAAATATTTACCTCCATATTCACAAAACATCATCTTTATCCATCACTCCTTTTCTCTTCTAAAAAACAATAACTTCCCATACTACTCCCCTCCAAACATGTTCATAAATAACTATTTTGATCGGCAAAACAGATATTTTCAATCCCCTTTCCACCACATCGAAATATCTTTCCCTCCCTTTCTTGGAACCCAATGTCCGTGTGTGGAAGGTTGGCAAGATCTGTGTATGCCTTCGGCGCTCTTCTGTTGGTCGGAAGCGCCCTACATCCTTCGTTTCCCCTCTGGCTTGACTGGTGGGGAAAGGCGTTCCATCGGTTCTCAAACTCTTCCTCGGGCCCTCCCCTCTCCCTCCTCCCCCCCCCCCCCCCCCCCCCCCCCCCGCCCCTATTACTGAAGTATGATACTTCTCTATTCTGTGAGCAAGAAGCAGAAAAAAATCACAGAAACTTTGCTAGGAGAGAAGATTTTCCACTTTTTCCAAAACTAGTAGAATATTATTTTTTCCAAAGACGTAATAATATCACTGAAACTCACTAGAACAGTATAACATTTAACCTACCACCATCTGAAAAAATAAGAATTAATATTGGAATCTATACAAGTCTATTGAAAAACAGTTCTTTCTGGATAGAAAGTCCAATTAGTCAGCAACTTCTCGTATGTCCTATACCTATAAAAAAATAATAAGAACTAATACATTTGTGAAAATACTTATCGTTAACGTTTCGGAAACTAAAAATCTGTCCTTCTACACTTGTATAGATTCCAATATTATTTCTCATTTTTTCAGATTGTGGTAGGTTACAAATCCAGAAAACTACGGAACAAATTTTTGATATCTTTCGTTAAAGAAGTGTCTCATTGATATGTAAATATCAACGGCAGCTTGGAAAAAAAGCTTATTTTGATGAAAAAACGATGGACAGTTTTTTTCCAACGACATATTCTCTAGTCGAAAACAATGATTTTATGTGTTACTATCATTTGCATGTTGGCGTTATGATGGATTATCAAGCGTTGTGCGGAACTCTTTTTCAACCACGTACTTAATACCAGTGGTGGTGATCGGAACTTTTCTATTGCAAATTTTATCTCCAAAAATCTGTTTGAAGAATTCGCCTTGTATGAACGTTTTTCAAGTTCTTTACGAATCGAATGAGCCCTAGATCATATTTTTAGAACCACTTTCAAGAGATTTTTTGATTTTCAACTTGTGAGCTTGACCATGTACGTACAATTTCAACGCTGCCATTTATAATTTTGTGTATGACATTGGTTTGACTTCTGTTTCATCATACAATATCGCTTGACCCGCATTCAATACTTTGTTTCCTTCAACACCTTCAATATAGGTAATATACTCCACACAAGACACAAAAAACTCCACATTTATTATTGTATTGTACATGACTGAAAGACGAACGTTATTCTTTACAAAATGTATACTCGAGTCAAATAAATTTACTACAGTTAAGATATTTATAGAACACAACACAAAATTAAAATTCAACGATGAAGCCAAGTTGAAGACACTGAAAATGCAAATATTCCTCAATAAATACTGAAATGCAGATATTTTTCAATAAATACTCAAGAGTGTAATGAAAATTCTTTTTTTTTGACTAAGACTTCGATATTGATTGATATTACTTGTTATAATACAGTTTCAGAGGAAAATCATTCTCCAGCAAATTTAATGACATATACGCGCGTTATTTATTTGAATTCCCAATAATGACACCCAATGAAATGATACGCTTTAGAAGAAAATAATTTTCCGAAAAATGTAATGACAACTTTACAATAGGTACAGATTATGTGTTCACTTCCTAGGGTGACTCTACCATAGAATTCCAAAGGCTTCATTCAAGAGGATTTATGTCTGGATTGTCGGGTGACCTAGGTAGTGCACCGGTGACAGAAGGATTCAACGATGGCAGGGCTTTGCCTGGCTTTGTTGAAGATGAACCAATGAATGATTTGGAAAAGCAAAGAAATCCGAAAGTGCCTTTACTGACAGGCATAGTTAAGGACGAAACCAAGAAATCGGTTAGAGGTAAAAGTGGTTGGTTATATTTATGGCGAATGACTTGTCAGATATTTTTCAGGTTACTTGAAAAACGATATCGTTAATAAGCTGAAGACGGTTCCGGACTTTGTAGACAAGGTGTTAGTGAAAAACTTGCAACAGTTGCTTCCTTTCAAAGTAGATATTGTCAAAAATGTGAATGATCTTGGAAATGCTCTAACCAGTCTCATACCGGTTGGTTTCAAAAAGTACTTGGAACACAACAAAAACAACCTACTAGAATCGTTAGACAAAATATCTGATATAACAAGTAGGTGAGAAACCGATGAAGTTGATTCACATTTAATTTAATTATTTGTTCTAGATGATGCATTGTTTAATGTCCCAGCTTTTCTCACTGTTGATAGGTGGTCTAAAAATGGGGCACCTACGTTTTTATATAGTTTCGAACATCTGGGAAAACTAAAGAAGGGTAGTTCCTTTCTGCGAGGATCTCCACTCATTGGAAATATCACCAATAATGAAGGTATATATTTGATAATGAAACTGTTTCACTGAAAGAGGTCTATATTTTCATGAGAAAATTGATACTATCATGTTATATCAAGTTTCAATTTTCTTCTCCTGAAGATTCTAACCTTGTATTAGTGTTTAAATACATTCGCTTGATAAAGATACAGTGTATCGAAACATGTCGCGAAGACAATAAAATTTTGTGGAAATTTAATCGTGTTCTACCTTATAGCGTAACAACTATGGATTTCCATCAAGTAAAGGCCACCTCAATCCAAAATATTTGCCGTAGCGATGAATCTATAAATATAATCATTTTGTAGAATTTATTAGTCCATGTGTTATTCAATTTTGCCTCAACGTTCAAACTTTTCAATTTCGAATCTGTAGGAACTTAACATTCGTTTTGAATTTTACCATAGTAACATAATAGATTTATTTCTTAAAGAGTTTTCAACCTTATCGAACTTACCAGAATTATTTTTCGGAAAATTGTTATTCAATAGTTTATGATCCAAATATGTTTTTCAATTCTCCCAATTATTATTATTCTCATTTTTTAGATTCCTTCTCATATATTCATAGGATAATTTATGAATCATTCGTAATTCTGAAGTCATATACAATGACATTGTATATGACATTGGAAAATCAATATTCTGTTCACTCATCAAAATGTATGATCTAAATACAAGATTTTTCGTTATCATTCATTCGTGTCAGCTAATAAGCTATATTTCTTATTTCAATATTCATGAATTAATGAATCAGCAAGGCTATTGAAATTCACATCACCAATGAAAATAACTTTTTTTCGAGTAATTCTTTGAGAGTACTATTGACAATTTCGGGCCAGGTGATTATAATTATTATATTGAACAATTTGGATACAAAATAATTTTATATGAATAACTCTCATTTCTCTAGTATTCAAAATAAAATGTGAAAAAGTAAAGTTCTCATTCACATAAAAAACAACGCCCCTATTTCAGTTAAATTTTCCGTGCTATAAATAATTTGATATTCAATAATTTGAAGAGATTCGAGTTGAGAAAAAATCATAGCAAATTGTTTCTGGAACTGATCAACATTTGAAAAAATACTTTTTATATTATTGTGTAATATTGTGAATTCATTGTATTCTCATAGATGTAGGTTCGGTTGTATTTGTTAAAAGAACTTGAGCAGTTAATAATCGATTCATTTCGCATTGAAGAAGATGGGGCGGAGAAGAATGAAAACAAATGCATCTTATCGAGTTTTTAAGGGAGCACCCAGAAATGGTTATTAACGTATGCATGATACAAAATCCACTGCAAATGTGATAGATGAGGTGAGTTTAAACAGCAAATAAAATAAAATAAGGAACAAAATAAAACAAAATAAGAAAGATAAACATATAGATCTTTATGAAAGCGTTCATACAAGAAATAATATAAAATAAGAAATAAGAATAACATCAAAAGATGCCATCTTTCACTATTTTATTTGGAAACTGATAATGCGCATGACCGAAATATTTTCTGTACTTAACGTTCCATGTTTGAAATTATTTTAACTTCTTTCCTTACAATAACAACCTCAGAATATTATTTACTGGTAATCTTTGCTATATGTAATAGAATCAAAATTCAAAATATCAACAATTAGGAGGTTAGTTACTGTAGCCACTACCAAAACGAAATGGGATATTCACAGAACACAAAAGTCATTGTCAAAAAAGCTGCAACTTGATTGGTTCATTCTTATTTCTTATTTTATTTCAGTCATCTGTATAAACACACGTTTTTTGTCCTTATTCTTAATTAGTTTCTTATTTCATTCTTATCTTATTTTATTTGCAGTTTAAACTCTGCTATAGTTAGGTAAAAGGATATTCTTCGTAAATATTCCAAGTTTATATTATTCATAGCATAAAGATCGATATATCGAGAAAAATGACTCATCTCTACATTTTCTCCCACCAAGTGAGTTAGTAAGCCATTGCCTGAGATTCGTATGATTTGAAGTTTATTTTGGTTGCCTTCACAATCAATAATGTCAAAGTGAACTTTTGAAGAGGTGATTTTTGGGTTTTTCTTCTCCAAGTGAACGCAGGAAGAATAAAAACTTCTATAAAAGATGTTTAATTCATTCAAAAAAAAATAGTCTATCTGAATCAGCTATTTCCTTGCCTTTTCAAAAAGCGACTTTTTCCACAAGATTCGGTGTATCTAGTGGAATGTTCTATGAGTTATGCATATGTACACTGATGAGCTCAAGGATTATTTTTCTTTGGGCGAAATAAGCTTGTTTGGGCTTGAGAATGGAATGTTTTCGCTATGAATGCACTTTTTCTTGCAAACTACTCTCATTGGTGTGCAAATATTCTATAAATGTATCTGCTTGATTCAAGTTTCGAGTGCGTTATATAGAAATTGAGCAGGAAAATTTGACTTCTGTGTGATTTAGCGCCCGTCGCGCCATGCAGGCAAGGGAGTAGCTTTTTCCTTTTTGTGTATTAATAAAACTCCTGTGAATGATATACACTTATTAACAGAAAGTGTTTGCCGCATATTTGATGTTACTTCTTTTGTAAAAGTTTTATATTCTTTTTGCATTGGCCACACGGAAGTCTGAAGACTGAACCAAAAGCAAACCTGGTTCGCTCCTTCCTCATAGAAGGAAAAGAAAAAAACACATTGACATAGTTGGTGAGCTTTCTCGTAGACTGAAGAGTTACTTTTCCTTGTATTAGGTTGCCTCGACTATAGGCAGATATATGTTTGCTCGTTGTCAGCTTCAGGCTTGTACGAGATGTGGGTGATGCATTGATTTACAATTTTTGGAAACCAACGAATTCTGAGTTGTTGGTGAGAACTACCTTGAACTGACGAGAGACCAATAATCCGTAATTGGTCTGCAAGTGTGACCTCCCAATAATGGAAAATTAATTCCGCCACCTGTTTCACCAGAAGTATATTCCAGAATTTCTTCGATTAAGAACCCTGCTTGGCACCTATCGGATATGATTAATTTTCCTTCGTGGTACTTGCCAGTTGAGTAGCTGCTCTCGGACAGTACTCAGCCCATCAAACTTCTGTGTAGGTAGTCGGGACGAGATTGGCTTGGAAAAATTAAAAATATTTTGACAAAAAATATGCTAACAACTCACCATATTTTCTTCGCAATATGAACGGTTTCGGAGTCTATAGAAGTACACCAAACACATACAAACTTTCATCAATCATAAAAACTGAATCTTCTGAAAATACAAATCGAATTCACTTTCGGTGTTTAGTAATTTCTTTGTTTGACACGTTCCTAATTAATTTCATGTGTACTTTCAAATATTTTTTGTATCTCTATTTCATTTATCAAATCAAAAACATAATTCGGCACAGTAGAAATAAAAAATAACACACATATTGTATAGTTTGAAAATGCAATAATTTGAGTTCAGTGAAGAAAAACTTGTCCAAACGGTAACCTATTCTCTCGCAAAAAATAGGGCCAATACTTGTGACGTAACAAGCGAACCATCTCACTTACTCCCGTTCGACTCGAAAAACCGCATTATATTCGCAATGTTTAATCAAAATCAGATAATTATTTGGTGACATAACTTAGATTTCGCAATTTGGCTCTTATTGGTTGCTCTTCTAGAATATTTGTTATATTGATACATATTCATAAATAATGCTGTTGTCAAATTACAACCCTGTACAACATCGTTAACTCTTTAAATGACTGTTTTTCACGACGTGATTACATTGTTTACGAATCCAATAAGACTATCTACTAAATCATTGTTTTTGCGATTTCAGAAGAGAGTAACGACACAGTTGGCCACGGAGACGACCTTTCGTATTTATTTGATGCATACGATATCGAAGGAAACCCTCTCGGTACCAGTAATGAGTTGACCGAAGATGACAAAAAGGTACGCGAGTTTTTCACTCAAATGATCGCTGATTTCGCTCGATTTGGCGCCCCCAGAATGAACAATAAAAATTTATCGCCGTTCTCCAGCGACAAAAACAATTTCCTTCAAATCAGAGCGAAGCCTATGCTAGCCGAGGGTTTCAAATTCTGCGAGATGGCGCTTTGGTGTAATATAGCCGATAGACTAAAAGGCACCGCATGTGCATTTTGGAGTGGAGTCTCAGGATTACTGAACAAAACGAATCTAAATAATTTGACGCCCGACAAGATATTGCAGCAAGTCAAGCCACTCGACGTTTTAGGAATCGGCTCGGGAAAAAACCCGCAAGTAATGAACTTTCTGAATGGAGGCCAGACTAATGAAGTGTTTCCAAATCTACTTGGAGGCACTAATAAAAACCAAAAATCGCCCTCAACTCGGCAAAGTATACCAGTGGTAGTCTCCAGTTCCAGTGGTACCAATCTGGTGAATAAACTTGGGAGCAGCATAAATGGGAATACATTTTCTCTTAATCCCATCGAGAATTTCGATAACAATAAGCTCAACACTGACGATTCTAGCAGAACTATAAACCATGATCAGAGTTCTAGTAGCATAGAAGACTCGGTAAACAAAGTTTATGCTAAACAGGAATATAATCGTGGGTCAGACAACATAGAAGAGTCGGTTAATAAAGTTTTTGGACCTGGAGGTACAAATCAGGCATACAGTAGTGATTCTAGTAATATGGAAGGATCAGAAAATAAAGACAATAGTGGTAGATATAGAAACCAATTCAGTAGTAATGCCAGGAAAAACCAGGCCGCTAATTCCAATGATATAATTTACAGGGGAAAACCATCTTCACCCAACCTATTGGGGGCATTTGGGAACAACCAAGGGAATCATAGAGACACTATGCCAAGTTTTGGTTTTGGGAATATAATAGGATAAGAAACACATGTGCTATAAAAATGTATTTACAAAGTAACTGAATAAATATACATTCTCATTTCATGATTTTCTTATATACGAAATTAGAAAACCAAACAGCTCCTGTGAAGAAATGAAGGAGTGCCATCAGTCTAAAGCAATTTTTGAAGCTGGAATCTGTAAAAAAAATATCAGTTAAAAGCCCCAACAACCTTTACTTCATTCTCCCACCAATAATAAAAAAGAACAGAAAAGCACCGCCACTCATGATGCTTATTAAACTGAACTCTTTGTTCGTTTCTCCTCGAAGCGTCAAACCAAGTAGAGGCATACCAATGTATTGCAATGTAGCTATGCTAATAGTTACTTGAATAGCTCCAAACATCAATACATTCGAACTATTAGAATCGGACATCACTGAAAATTAAATAAATTCAAGAGTAATGAATTGTAAAAAATATTTTCCTATTTAAAAACATTATATTGGCCCAACTTAGTGTAGGTACTCCAAAATGGGAAATGAAGTGAACTATTCCAACTTTGGAATGAATGCCCAATGAAGAATTCATATACAGCAAGATTGCTTCGAGATCGTTAGATACAGACAGAATTTCCTTGAGAACTTTTAATTTACCCTATTTGATATTGCAGGATTGAAAACAGGAGTTGAGTACTTTGGATATCACATTTTTTGCAATCATATCAGATTCTGGCATGCCTCAATGAGCTGGAGTTATGAAGTGTTATTGTTAGATTTACCGAGAGTAAAGATTGCAAAAGAAATTATTTCATTTCAGAAAATATGTAGGTATTGTCCTACTGTATTTTTGAAAAAGAAGTTCGGCTATTTTTCCCTCTCTTTTCAGAGGTTCAGTAGGGCTCTTTTACGATGCACATAGGTTTCTTGGAAAAATTATTATGCAGTGTTACAGAAAGTTCGCAACATATGGGAGTTTCATTACTGAAACAAAACATGAATCTAATTTTGTTTTTGATGATTACAATACTTCAGTTTCATATTTTGCCCAGGTATATATACAGTGCTTTTCAGATAAGAGTATCCACCTTTAATAACTTTTGTAATACTGTTATGTAGGAAAAATCCAAAAACACGTCAATTTATTGAATTTATTTGAATTCATTTTTTGAAGTAGCATAAATAGCACAGTTAAAAAGATTACTGTTGTACAACCCATTTTATTACAGGCAAATGAGGTGAAAGTAAAAAATAAGTAAAATTTGTGCTATTAAAAGAAAAATTGTTTATCTCATAAACTAACCACTTTAACCTACAAGTATTATACATTTTTGACATCAGCTCAAAGAGAAGTATCCAAATTTTACATAAAAACTATGAGAAGTAATTTAAAAAAAACAAGGGATGATGCTAGGGGTGAGGGGGTGGCTTTTCCAGTAAGTTTAAACAAGCCATAATGCTTGCCCCTTCCAACATACATTGACGTGTTTTTGGATTTTTCCCACATACCAGTATTACAAAAGTCATTAAAGCTCGATACTTTTATCTGAAAAGCACTATATATATATATATATATATATATATATATATATATATATATATATCTATATATATATATATATATATATATATATATATATATATATATATATATATATATATATATATATATATATATCTATATATATATATATCTATATATATATATCTATATATATATATATATATGTATGTATGTATACATTATTGGCCTTCAACCATAAAAAATAAATACAACTCCAGAAATTCGTCTTTGTTATTGCAAAGTTCATCAAGTTTTTTCGTTTCATTGTGAAACTGTTTCTGAATTTGATTGTGAGGAAGTTTGTATGTCAATAGTCGATCAAACGAATTTCTCTTCATTCTTTTACACTCGTGGTTCTATTTTTTTTACATTTGTATCCAGTTTACCTAATTATTTTTTGTTATTATATGTTGCAGACTCCAAGAGTGACGGGTTACCTACCAAAATTCATTATAATTTTCATAATACTGTACATGTACAGAGGCATTTACGTTTCTTGGCTAACTGAAATCATAGTTCATTTGGTACTGCTTTCATAAGAGGTGATCTACCAGATTTTCCCAAGTATTTATTCTGCATGCATATAACCCAGTTCTGATACATCACATACAGGTCGTTTCTTACTAACATACTAATACTGAAGGGGGCTATTTATGAGTCTATTTCGAGATGAACATATGTTCCAAATGTCATAACTTTTGAACAGGGCGTTACTGGATTTGTACTGACTTTTTCATAAAAAAAATTAAATTCACTCATTTGCACCTCACTGGACAACTTTCGGGAAAAAAATTGGTAACAAAAAATGCAATGACGGTCTAGATTGCAATCTTTAAAAACTACGAAAAATGACATACAGAACAACATAAGCCTGAAAAATCTAAATATTGCTATAAATTCCATCAAAGAATTGAAAAATGGAGGGATGGAAATCAAATGTCAAAGTGAAGAGAAACCCAAGTTCTGAAGAGAGAATTTGATGAAAAATTGAACAATCAATACAGAAGCAAAATAAAAAACTGAAAAATACAAAAATAGGGAGTTCTGGACTAAAATACGAAAATGACCCATAGAAGGAGGAATTACAGCAACTAATAAGTGATCGGAATACTTTTATCAAGGAGGATGAGTTTTTCGTTCATTACATTAAATATGTCCCCAATAAGAGAATTCATACAGTGTTTGCTAAAGCTAGTGCCAGATTATTTCAATTCTTGGCAAAGTTGTCGAGTGTATTATGCCAATATACTTAGTTACCCAATGTTACAATTGCCTAGACTTCAATCATGTAGTCATAAATGTAGAAATGATCCAAAATGTTCTCATTGCACAGATGGATACAATAAAAATTGTAAATTTTTATACAAGAGTTTACAAACAAATTATTCGATAAATCATTCAGCTTTTGACTATAAAAATTGTCCAATATATCATATTCATCAACAAGTTCATCAATCACAAATAATATTGTATTATCTGCTGTATATCGACCTACAAATCAAATCAAAGAATATTTTTCACGCTGCTGGATAAAGAGATTCGGGATTTCTGCAAAAGCAACCATCGTTGTTTTTTGTTTGGAGATCTAAATATAAACATGCTATCGACAACCAATGACTCCGAATTCCGACTTTCGAACATCAATCCATTGAAAAATATATTTTTAATTGACAGTGCCATTAGTAATCACAAATTGATCAGTACTGATGTAGATTTGAAATCGACAAAGACGAGAAAGCAGAATAAACACCAAACCATCATAAAATTTGATATTGATCTTGTATCTATCAATATAAAGATCCAGATGAAATGTACAGTGATATTACAGGAATTTTCAAAGATAACTCATCAAAACACTTTATAAAAACCAGAGAAGATACTAAACCATGGTTCAATGGATGAAATTCTCAACTCATGAAATTGAGCGATGAATGCTTTTATAAATAGAAAATGTACTTTAATGAAATATTCTTAGTTGAAACATAAAACTTATATAACAAATTGGTTGAACAATCGAACAAAAAGATTCAAATTTCGGATACAACTAAAATTCGATGAGTTCTTTGTACCTGTGGGGCCTCATTTAGTAGCAGTTATTTCAGACACTAGTTCAAGCAGTATGAATGTTTCAGAAAATTCCTATCTTAATTCAATGTTCATAGAACCATCCACTACCTAAGAAGTTGATGAAATCATCAATGACTTGAATAATAAAAAATCTCCAGTGTTTGACGGATTATCTGTTCAAGTTGTAAAAACAGTTAAATCATATTTAGCTACCGCACTCAGTACTTTGATAAATTTATCATTTGAATCCGGAATTATCCCAGAAAATATCTGATGACCAACTATAGGCCTATTTCATTACTTCCGATTCTGGAAAAAATTTTACACAAAAGGCTGTCAGAAAAAAATAACTTCTTTTAATGGTCAATATGGCATCAGAGGTACAACTTATAATTGGTTTCGCAACTATTCAGCTGGAAGAAAGCAATTTGTATACATGGGGAAATCTGAATCTGGACCAAGGAATGTGTCATGTGGCGTGTACAAGGATCAATCCTTGGGCCTATTCTTTTCCTTATGTTTACATGAATTTAATATCAGAGCTGAATTCACATGGTGATTTGATTTTTTGCTGATGACACCTTATTCTATTCCTCTAAGAATACTAAAAACACTCAAACTATCAATTTTCTTCTGAAGATGCTAACCTTTGTCAGCGAAACGCGTGTCGAGGGCAAAAATATCAGTTCGGTGTTATGGTAATTGATCTCTAGAAAAAAACCATTGACACAGTATTGTGGTTGAATATGCATGAACTAACTTTAAATCCCTAAAAATCGGGTAACATGTATATATTCAAAAGGAGAGTACCTATAATATGACACCTCTCATTTCCGGCAATTGTACAAGTACAGAAAACTCAAAATTCTTGGGATTATACATAATCCAACTTTATCCATGGACAACACATATACAAAATCTTGGGAAGATTAATGTCCAGTAATTGGCGTTTTATGAAGAATATGGTCTTTTCTGTCAATTAAATATCTTAAAATGATTTACTTCAGTCTTATTTAGTCAAAATTACATTATTTGATATATATGTTTGGTTCAAGTCAAGAATTTGTGTTTTTATCCATTTAACTAAGAGTAAACATAAAAATTCAAATATTTCCTTCATCATATGTTCTGAAAGCCATATAATCATCTAAACAGACAGTTGTATAATTTGAAAACCAAACAAATGAAAAGTAAATTTGGTTATAAATCGTTGTTCTTTTCTGGAATAAAGATCTATGATAGTCTACCTAAACACATAAATAATATCAATCTTATTGCGAAATTCAAAATAGATATCAAAAGATATTTCACAGCTATTATTAATATATTGAGTAATATTATCCACAACATTATTTTTATAATTGTATTGGTGATAACTGATTCATTTATACTATTTTTACTCATCACTCCTTCAATTCTATATGTATAAGCAACTGACATACTACTTTATTTCATTTGTTCCTTAATTTGTTCATGTAGGTACCTACTGGATATACGTTTTTTTCCTTTTTTTTTTCAACTCCCTTTATAAACAGGTATGTTTCATAGGATCATTAAAGTTATTATTATTGTAATTAATCCATTAGAATAAATGTTGACAAGTCGCCGCTAGAAGTTGCAGCGACAAAATTGCATCGTCGAAACGGGGTGTTAATATGACGTAGTATTGAGCTTAATACTCACTCAGGCGAAATTCGCGGATTTTTGACATGTGTCAAATCCAGATTGTTACCGCACATTCGCGTATTTCATCCATACTCACAAATGCGAAACTTTCCTATGCGAAAGTGCGGATAAATCGCAAAAAAGTTGAAATGATTTTAACTATTTTGCGAAATTCTGTCATCTGTCATTATTATAGATATGAATACAAAGCATTAAATAATAATATCTTTGTAAATAATTGTTGTAATGACGAGCATCCATAATTATTTTCTTTTCGTAAAAATTGCACAAACACCAACAATTCCAACAACTAATAATAAAAATTGTAGGTTATATTATTTCCCTTCAATTATGACAAACGATACTTGTAAAAATCGCAGAAAAGTTAAAATTTCCCGCCGCGAATATTTTTAAATATGGATTTGACACATTATGTCAAAAAAACGCGAATTTCGCCTGAGCATTATCAGCACCCATTCCGTAAGGTCAGGTAGTGGAACACTCGGCGGCGGCACGCTTTGATGTATGTAAAATTGCACCATGCTCTACAAATGCTTAGTAATATTTGAAAATTTGCAAAGTAGTTTGTAGTATAAAAAAGGGGTCAAGGTCAAAGTGGTCAGACCGCATTTTTGTGGAACGCTGCGAGTCAACACGCTATATAAGTTGTCGCCAGTTCGATGTCGGTGCAAGAGCTTAGTAACGACTGAAAATTACTGTACTGCTTCATTATCGAGTAGGTGCTGACTCATGTACAACCCCAGTACTACTACATATTAAGTTATGGGCTATTACTAAACTCTTGTCAATTTTTGTCGCCAAAACTCACTATAGCCAACTCCAATTCCTTTGCATATAAAATTACTAGAAATTAATTTCCTCAGATCAAAGTATACTTACTGAAATACCCAAAGGATCCAATCCAACATAAAAACCATAAACAAATTGCTCTCCTCTTTCTATCTATATTGATCCAATATGATACCCCTGAGAACAAAAGACTGCTCAATGCCAAAGTTCCCATGATTGAAGAAACCTTTTTGATATGCATATTTTCCACTTCTTGATACAGGTAACTGGGAAACAGAGTGTAATATACAAAAATCGAGAACTTTGTAGTTACCACAGTCAGGAGCGATTTGTAAAAGGTTGGTTGTTGAAGGAGTTCAAGGCTTGAAAATATTGACGATCGCTGTTCAACAGTTGGCATAAAAACAGCCGGTGATCTGTTACCTGCTTGTTCTAATTCGTCATAGGAGTATGTATTGTTATTATTCACTGGTAAATCTGAAAAGAGTGGCATTGGCATTCCAGTTATACTAGTTGTGGGCACATTGGTTGTATTTTCTTCGGCAAATGACAATTCAAGTTGTAAATTCATAGGTTTTACCACTTCGTGCTCTTTCTGATCATCGGATTTCTTCCAGTTTCTTTCAGATTTGTTCATATCTTCTAAGTCCTCGTTTTCGTCAAATGTTTCCCAGTCTTGTTTGAGAATCTCATATTTGTTCTTTGCTGTATCATTATCATCGTCTTCCTCAAATGTTTCCCATTTCTGTCTTACACTAAGATTGGGATTGCTTGTACTTGGTGCTGATGTAGAGGACCCCGCCGATGGAGAAATTGGATGTTTTTCTGTTATGCTGGTTCCTGTACTGCTTTGCCTTTTGATCTGAAGCTCTCTCGAGTTTTTCGAGAAAATATCTTCTTCGTCATCAGGGTTACTCTGAAAAAACATTCTATATAGAAACACTGTACTTCTAAAATCACAGTATGTTGAAAAACAAAAGAAGGAACTTCTTTGGCTATCATTTTCAATTACTATTTCAAATAAATAGAATAAACATTTTCCCACAATAATCCACGGAAAATTGATGTACATAAGACATATAACCCAAGTTCACATTCTACTCTGAAAATCACACACATGATATATAGAGGAAAAAATTAAGTCGATTCAACCTTGAACAAGAGAAAATAAGACCAAAGAAACAAAACTATTATAGAAGAATGTAAACTTTCAAGGCCGGAGGTAACTGACTCTGAAGTGTTATCCGGGTTTGTTTGCCGTGGTCCACAGGTTTTCACTCCTGACGTTTCGCCTACAGCTGTGGTAGGCATTATGAAAGTCTATGAGGTAACGGACGCAATGTTCTAACCCGGATAACACCCCAGAATCAAAACCATTATAATTTGTTCCCCATAGATGTACACAGATGACCGTTCATCATTTATTATAATGATACTCTTATTTTGAATGAGTTAATTTTCTATTTCAGAAAAACGTCCAAAGGATATTCGATATTATTTACGTTTCGGTTTCAATATAGTCTGTGTTACTTTTGAAAATAATTTATGATGGGATAAATGGAATCGATTCTTCTTTAGGTGGAGTCAGCAAAATAACATTTGTTCTAGAAACACCCCTTTCGAGGTATAACGGATTATGAATATCTAAAAATTACCAAAATAAAAAAAATTATCCATATTTCCCAAATAAAATTCACCATTCTTAATCGCGAAATATTCTCTGAGAGTTGACTTGAACGTCTTCATTTTTCATCCGACCCCTTTTTCATTTACCTTGTCAATTTCGAAATTGAATTTATATAAAATATTGCAAATTCCAGTAGGGGTAGGTAATATAGGATGTCAAATGATAGATCAGAAAAATACATAGACACAACAATGAAATAATGCACCACTATTTGGTCGAAAAATGCTGGAAAATTATAATTTTCATATCTTCCCTTCTACCAGATAATTCTAATCATACAAAAATATGACGTTCAAGTACAACTCACAGGTATTATTTGGTAGAAGTGAGTGAAGATTACCATTTAAGGCATTTTTCGACATTTATTGTTTCAGATCGAGTATTTGTCATCCTATATTATTATGAGATTTTGCGTTATTTTATAAAATTTGAATTGCAAAATTCACGAGGTTGATGAACTGGGACTCGAATAAAAAAATTACGCTCGAGTACAACACTCAGAGATTATTTTGCGCGTAAAGACAGTGAAAAATATTTGGTTGAAACGGAGATTGATTGATTTTTTTGAAAATAGTAAATTTGCTCATCTTCCGATCTTCAATTACTTATATCTCAAGAGGTTTTACTTTGTTCAGTCCACCCAAAGGAATCATTCTGTTATTTTTTTCGACTTTGTTCAAATTGCGCAATTTTATTGTAAGTAACGAATTATCGACCACTTGGATATAAAAATATTATTTAGATTTTCCGTAGACAATGTATTTGCATCTTACTAGGGGTGGATCGCCCGCTTATAATGCTTTTTGTCAATGAACAAGAAATATGATTCGAAATCTTACCGTTATGTAATTATAGCGACTGTTCTGTTTCGATTTCAAGTAGGCAGGCTTTCTGAATGTTAGATTGATTATCAAACCTTGAAGAATGATAGCCTGGTACCACAGGATGACTTTGAGCAAATGCCAGTTCAGAATCTGATTACCTAAGACGATAGGAGCCATTATAAATCCCAGCGATGTTACTCCTTGGGTGATGTGCGCTAATATTGTGTATTTGAGCTTGAAATATTGCGCTAGTATTATTTCACATTGAGAAATTTGAATCGAGGCACCAATACCTGAAAAAAAGACCAAAATAATATCAGAAAATGTGTAGTAGATATATCTGTGGAAACGGTAAATCATTTTATTTTCTGAAACAGTAACATACCTAAAAAGTGTGTTTCTCACAAATATTACATGTATGTGCATTAATATTTCGATTGAGAATTAAAAGGGGACACGGATCCTAGATATTGAATACCCGTGTAATGTATCAAAGGAATATGCTGTGACCAAGTGGGCAAAAATATTTCGGCGAAACCACGTAGACAAAGGTTATAATTCGAAGCGTATTTCAAATAGAAAATATCTTTCAGTAATTTTAGGAGGAATGAACTGAAAACTCTATTTTTCATGCAACATTGTTTCTAGATAACCGAATGCTTGAATTAGGGCGACCAGAAAGCAGGATAACAAAATTTTGTATTGTCGGTGGCTTGGAAGAAAATAATGATTTCGGAATATATGGTCGCGCTTCTGAGAGAAATAAAACTTCTACAGATAAAATATGTGTAATATCTACATGGAGTTATATTTTGAATAAAAATCGTCGTTCACTATCTTACAGTAATATTCCTTTCGAAACAAACACGCGCAATTATTTATTATAAAATATAAGTATTCTGAGAAATATTTATGTGGGGATGAAATAAAAACATGTGGTGTATAACATTTTCAATTCAGCATCCTAGTTAAGACAGATCTTATAAGAGTACTAATTCATATGCAAATTATCTTACAATACTGTTGGAGCACCTATACAATAGATTTCAGTGAAACCCATGGTTAGCGTTCTGATATTGAAATATATAATTTCATGAATTCCATGCAAGTCTAGGAATAGTTCATTATTATCTGTACTCTACTGACTTCTTCGAAAAGTGACATCCTGGCTGCCTGAGCTCAATTATTTTTGACTCAGAATAAGAATTTAGACGCTTTTAGATACTAGCAATTAAAAAATCGGAAGAATACCTAACTTGAAAAGTTCACTGTAATAAGTTATTGATTTTTCTGATTATCACTTTTTTTCTGGATAAATCTCACATCAATTCAGTTTATTACATTTTTTTGTATATGTACCATATTTCCTTTTGGTACTTTTTTATCTCAATGTTCCTTATTTGATTTATCAGAGATTCATTTCATTTTTTGTCCACAACTATTTTTCATAGGTTTCAATAGACAATAGATAAATATATAAACAATAGAAATTCGAAACACTTTCATTCAATATAAATATCAATTATCATTGTGTTATAATTTATTAATATTATGATTATTGCTTGTTCATATGGCATGAATTTCATTCCATGCGTTTTTTCTTTATCTTTGTCTAATTCAAAAATCGACTAATCCAACATCCCCTTATATGCTTGATGATGTGAATATCTAGATTCACATCCCATAGTGCCCCGAGGAAACTTTTCGAAAGTCGAACCTATGGAAGTGGGGTGAAACTTATCTCATTTATTCGATACAGTTAATCAATACTTTGTATACTGATTAAGTTAAAGACACTACCTGATTATATTTAAAACTTTCATAAATTTTTTTTAGATCTGTTTGTTATTTGTATGTTCCTTTCTATATATTTTATATTCTTATGCATCTCTGCTTACAGGAACTACTTCATTCAATACAGTTCAAATAGGTATCAAAATGCCTTTTCTCATCTGCCACAAACTTTTTCAAATCGCCCGATTCTGACGAGTTACCTACTGATAAAATGTAATTTTTCTATATTTTTTCTTGTCAAATGCAATTAAACACCGTATTCGCTAAAACATTACGTTTCTTACACTCATACGTTTATCAATTTCCAACAGTATTTTCATGTATACCCAAACTGCCTTTCCTGAGCTTGCATACAAAGATGCAGCCACGAATACTAGAAATCCAGTATCCTTGATGCAGCTATAAGGCTACATGTTGGATTCCAGTGAAATGCAAAAACTTTGATCAGTTTATGAGGAGTAAAAAAGACATAAGTTTTTGTAAAATTGCTTTATTTAGACTTGGATTCTGTATAAAAGGGTGATTTCGTATGTAGATATTCATTTCTTTCTATCGCACAAGGAGGATCCATAATTTGTCCGTGATCTATGTAATTGGCTAGGAGTCTCTTCAACTCGAGATTTTGTCTCCGCAAATCAACGACTTCTTCACACAACGTTTTACGATCCTTCAATATTTCGTGGTAATTCTTCAAACCTTCAAGCAAAGCATCCCAAACTCTAATGCGTTCTTCATTGTAAACCGTTTTATATTTATCCCAATACATCCGAATATCTGAATCATTGAGTAGTCTCGAAACAGTATTTCTCTTTTTTTCCAATCTTTCCCGGGTTGTGGGAACAGCTTTTTTATGGGTATGGTATGCTGTTACGAAATCTCTCAATGCCATCAGTACGAACACTGAGCTGATAACTAGAGGGTGGTTGTACTGACACAACACCTTCTCTTCGCATGTAGTCTGTTTTTTCTTCGTGAAGCGTTTTTCTTTCAAATCGCTATAAAATTGGTCTAGAACGATTCCCCCGCATACGTTGTCAAGTGACTCTTGGTCCAAGTTCAGTCCCTCTGAATATATTTCTGAGCTGACTAAGTCCATGACAACTTCCCCAATAACGTGGTCGGGTTGTTGTATAGCATTGAAAGCTTCATCCAACTCCAGGATTTCAACATTACTTTGGTTTTCTGTTCGACTGAGCACAGAGAAGTGAGAGAGTTGCGAGTTATATCTAGATATAGTAGATTCTGTTCCTCTATCTGTAGAACTGCAAATCGGGCAAAAAGAATAAGGAATGAAATATTTCACAAGGATATCAATATCTTCTGCTCTGTGGATGTCTAGTGATAGAAATACGTTGCCTAATCTCACTAATGTTTTCTGATCATCCTCGTATATTTTCAGTAGGGTTTTCAGTCGTTTTTCTGTCAGGAACCCTGTCTTATCTGAGACCAGGGTTAAAATATATCTGAGCAATTTCCTGTAGACTGGGTTAGCATCCAGTTGCTCTGGTGTCTGTTGAATTTTTTTAATTTCAGAATCACAACTTTCCAATTTCTTGGTACTTTTTTGATCGATGCTTGATGGTTTCTTGCTCACTCCGCTGGTGTTCGAAATGACATTAATAGCGTCTTTGAAACTACTCAAGGTTGTCTTATTAATTATATTGTGTGGTGGAGCAACCCAATCGATTCCCATTTGCTGTTCGTAAAGAATTTTATCGGTAGCTAGGATGCGAGTCAAAACTGCTTGGCAATTCTTTTTGTTCATTTCCCATATTTGATGAAATTTCTCATCATTTACCTTGGCAAAGTGATCGGCTTTAGCTTCAACTTCCAGTATGCTTTTATGTATTTTTTTTATATCCTCTTTCAATTTTTTTATGTGATTTTTAGCAGATTTTTGATAATCAGTTATTTTGTTCCTCAGGTCGTTTTTCACATCCTGAAGTTTATTCATCCTTCTCTTTTGTTGAGACTTGAGTATAAGATTTTCGTCCTCTCGTTTCTTGAGGATCTGGTAATTATAATCTAATTTCTCGCTATTAAGTAGTGCTAAAGCTTTGATCCTCTCTAATTCTCTTTGCAGGTTCTCTATATCGATTTCCAGTTTAATTTTGGTTTCTCTAAATTTCTCTTGAAATTCTACCTGTAATCTGTACATATTTTTATTGAACTCCTCCAGCTGTTCAAATTTTTTATTTGAATTTTCAATTTCTTGCTGTTCCCTCTTTTTATAAAGTTCCTCCCATTTTTTATTATTCGAATCTATAAAACTTTGTCTCTCAGAAGCGATTACCTCCTCTATCAACTCAAGCTCGTTTTGATAAGCCTGCCTCATGAACGTAATCTGCTTTTCAATTCGCTGAGCAAGAATATTTATATCTTCCGATTGTTTTTTCTGATCTTTGGTGAATTTTATTTCTGCATTCTTCAGCTCATCTCTGAGCATGGCTATAATTTCATCCTTCTGCTTTATGAGCAAGTCGCACTTTTCTTTCTGGTTTGCAATGTCTTCGTTGATATGCAGAGGGTCGTTGTATTTCTGAATCACCGACCATTTTATCGCAATTTCTTCAAACATCTGTTGGGCAGTCGCTGCTTCAGCATCTAATTGAGCTATGATTTTTTCCCTTCCGATACCTTCAGCTTCCCTTCTGTCCACTTCTCTGCTGTCATTGGCAACCCGAACGTTAGTGACATATTCTTCAGCTTCTTCGAGGAATTTTTCCAAAATTTCTGCACTCTTCTGGACCTGTATTTGGACGGCAGTTTTGTTGGTCTCCTGCAAGTTTTCCGGTTCTTCCATCGCTTTTTCTTTTTCTCGAATAACATTCCATCTTCGTTCAACTCGTAGCCTTCGGGCCAACTTCCTTTCATTCGGATCATTCGAAGTCAACTGAGGTTCATCAGCAGGGGGTTGGTTTTCGAATTTTGAAATATCATCATGGACTACTGAAGGCATTGAGTTCAATAGTTTCCAAGAGCTCGACTTTGGGAAGGTTACAGTTTTGTTAATCAATTGAACCACTTTATGTTAGGTCAATGAAGTTTGTCGGTCGAAAGATTCCCATCAATATTGTTGCTAAGATACGTTGTTAACCTATTTGGCAGTTGCTATGGTTACCAGTCTGGACTAAATTAAGGGTGGATCACAATAGTAAGTTCAAATAATTTTTCCTCCTACGTTATAAATGATGGAATTGGCCGATACTTGCTGAAAATCCATTACAACGTGAAGAAAAACTTTTATATTCTGTGATTTTCATGGGAAGTGTTGTAGTACTATGCCTCAAAAAGCACGTGTGTAGCGGTTTTGTAAACTGTCTTAGTGAAAATCATACAAAGTGGTTTATAATTACGCTTTTATGGGTTGTATAGACAAAATGAACGAATATATTTTATTTATATTATTTGAACACGAGGAATTATATTTATGTAGCGTCAGCTCAAACCAAATTCAATTTTGAATATCTCGAAAAAGTGGTTAATAATAATAATAGGTAATAATAATAATAATCTTTATTCCAAAAATATGTTCACAGTACGACAATAGCAAAGGGAACACAGAGTGGAATGGACGTCACATATTAATAAATACTTCAATTTTCAATACTGCTATTCAGATATTCATTCAAGTTATATGGTTCTATTTCTATGAGTAATTTTTTAATCTTTTTTTTTAATTTGTTCATACTATTGATAGTCTTGAGTCGGTCAGACAACCTATTGAAAAACTTTATGCACATATAGTGTGGGCTGTTTTCTGTTATTGACAGTCTATGATTTGGGTACATAATGTTTTTGGTTCTTGTTTGATACTGATGTGGAATATGATCAATGAACAATTCTCCATTTTTGAAAAAATATAATAAGCATTCGTATATATTGATAGCATATATCGTCAATATGTTATTTGATCTAAAAATCCCGCTACATGAATCTCTATATGACATGTTTAATATGACTCGTAAAGTTCTTTTTTGAATTACAAATAATTTCTGGACATCGTGACTGATTCCCCAAAACAAGATTCCGTACTTTGCCCTCGATTCGAAATTGGAGTAATATATTATTTTCATTGAGTTCAAGTGAAGATATTTGTTAAGTGATCTTATAGCATAGAGTACATTATTAAGTTCTACTGTAAGTTTTTCTATGTGTTCTGGCCACTTGAGATTTTCATTAATATGAAGACCTAGAAACTTTGCCATTGGGGTTTAAGTCCCGCTATCTATTCCATCCTTTTTTTATTTACGTACACTCTAACCTTAGCTGTATCGGGAGAAACAGTACTACGTTGGTTTTTGACCCATTAAGAATAAATTTATTTCTGTGAAACCACTGCTTTGTTTTCTGAAAGAGATTATTGGCACTATATATGGATTATTAATTAGTTATAAACTTGTCCATACCGATATTCATTGTACACAGATCATTCGTGAATATTATGAACAATATCGGCCCAAGGATGCTCCCTTGTGGTATTCCAATTTTTTATGGAAGTATCTGCGATTTGTAAGTTTTTCCTTCATTTTTGATTGAAACTCTCTGAGTCCTGCTATGACATCATACCGTCCATACCGATCCCTCCATATTACCGGGGCGTCAATGAGGTTAAGGTGAAATTCTACTATATACTAATATGCAAGTGGATTTCGTTTCTGGTACCTGATTTGTTGTTCTAAAATTGTTGGTAGGTAACACCAAAAAAATACCTGCTTCTCTAATAAGATCTATGAATCTTCGAGTATGTAATGTCAGTTGAGAAAAAGTGTGGATATTCATACTCTTCGTATTTGTGTTTGACAGATAATTCAACTCGATCTCGATGTATGTCTAGTGCTTAGAAGTTCCCTTTGAAAAGTGAAGGTTGAACTTCTCATTACTCAAAACTGCTGCATAAATCATGTGTTAGTTGTCAGTTTGTGATATATTTAATATATGATGACACTGCATAAACATAATCATTTGTTTTGAAAAGTAAGGCTCTACTGGAGCCTAATACCGTTCCCAAGTGTACAAACAGCCCGTTATACAGCACTTGTTTCCCGACATAATAAATGATCAAAACGTTTTTTATACAACAAGAACTAAAGCGACTAAAAGGACCCAAGAAAAAACACCAACAGCATATCCGGATAGAAACACTTTGAAGTTGTTAAAATAATATTACTCTAAGAAACTCCTTACACTAATGAAAATTGAACAAACGACATAAAATACTCAAAAAATGATTCCCTAAACTCCACAAAGACAAGACAGAATACGCAACTGTGGACTGTGACTGTGGACTGTGACAACGCAACAAATCTTTTACTTTTACCACTAAGACACCAAGAGACCAGAGACAATCAGTAATCAGCCACATAAAACATATGTTTGTGTGTTCTGCGACAATTTCTTTGCACTTTTTCTGTTTATCTTTGGTTCTATGGGGTTATGCCACCTATAGAGATTTTCAATTTACCCAATTTACCCCAGAATTGCCAACCTCGATTTCCCCGAACCCTGTCTCTAGCCTCAGGTACCCCTTCGCCCATAAACTCGTGACATTTCGTAACTTTTCTATGTATGAACGTTGGTGCAAAAAAAAGTTCGGAAACTATACCGAACAAGGATAGGGTGTTCGCCGTGCCGGTCCGTGTCGGACAAACGCTTTGATACTTCTACATCTTTCCTTGTAATTTCCTTTTTTCTTCCGTCTTTTTGTTTCGTTGCTCCCTGATGTTAAAAGCCGCCTTTGTGTGTGCCGGGTCGTTTGTTGTTCTGCTTGAAAATAGGTGGGAGATTTCAGGTGGCATTTTTTTTTCTTTTTCGTTTTACTTTTTTTTTATTCTACTTTTTTTTTTACTCTTTTTTTTCTTTTGTTCTTTGGTGGCCGGTTCTGGACTTTTTGGTGAATTCCAAGCCGGCGTGTCCGCTCTGTGTGACCTGTTCTTTTTTCTTTTTGCTGTTGTTCCTTTCTTTCTTTCTTCTCTCTCTCTTTTTTCCTCCGTGGTCGGCGGATAATGGCTTGTTTGCCTCTTTTCCGCTCTGGGCTTTTATTCCTTTGTTCCCTCGCCTTTTTTTTCGCTTTCTGCCTCTCGTTTTTTTCTTTTTCTTTCGCTGAACCCGGTTGGTTTTCGTCTTGTGGATTTCGGCGGTGCGCGGTGGAAACGACGGGAATTGGTTTGCCGGCGTTGGGGTCCTGTCGCCGGTCGGCCCTTTAGGCGTTCTGTTTTCCGCCTGGGCCCGTCCGTTTTGCTTTCTGATTTTGGGTCGAGCCTGCTGTGTTTCCCCATCGGTTTTTTCCTTCTTTCCGGGCGAAATTCGACCCCCCTTTATGCGCCTGGTGACGTGGAATTTTTCTCCTTTCTTTTTTTTTTGTTTTTTTTTTTTCCTTTTTTTTTCACTTTTCTTTTCTTTTTTCTTTCCCCCTGGTTGCTTTCTGTTTAATCTTTTTTTCTTTCTTCTCCCCTATTCCTTTTTCCTTTTCCCCCCTTTCACTCTTTTTCTTTCCCTGCCCTCCGAGGCGTGAAGGCCCACCCCCATTTTTTCCTTTGGTTCCCCCTCCCCTTTCCCCTCCCCCCCATTCCCTTTTCCTCCTTTCCCTTTTTCCTTCCCAAACTTTTAAAATTTTTTTTTCCCCCTCCCCCCCCTTCTTCCTCCCCTTCCCACCCCCCCCCCCCCCTTCCCCCCCCCCCCCCCTCCCTGCCCCCCCCCCTTTTCTTTCCCCCTCCTCCTCTTTTTTTTTTTTTTTTTGTGAAAAAGAGGAAAAATTTTTTTTCTTGACTGGCCTCCCTTTTTCTTGGGGTTTTTTCCTCCTTTTCCACCCTAGTTTCATAGTTCGAAAACCATACGTAGATAAATCCGAGGAGTCGAACACAAGATACAAGATTTAAAGGTGGATTCATACAAGCCAACTTATCTTGTATTTGAGAAGTTCGATGTTCGGAATCAAATAGAAGCATTCATGCATTATATTTAGCAACTTATAATTTTTTTTCCACCATAATGCTCCAAAAATTTGTCGGCTGTTAAAATCAGTCGCGCATATCTCCGCTATTCAAGTTTGGGAATTGTTGCATAAATGCCCCTTTTTTAATACAACTTTTTAAGATAAGTTAATTTAAATACAAGTTAAGTCGGCTTGCATGAATTCACTTCTGATTTCTGATTTGCGAACAAATTCATAATCAGTACAATCAACTCGAATACGTTTTCGTTATTGCGCATGCTCCTGACAGTCCTTGAACGGTAATAGGTTTGTTCTAGCAACATTTGACCGATTTGAAAACTGGCAGAGGCATGCGCAAAATGAATTTCGCTTTCAATATTCATTTTGCGCATGCTTTTGACTGCTTCGTACCAGTTTCTGAACGTTCAAATGTGTTGCTAGAACAAGCAAGAAGTCGAACAAACAATTTCTAGAAATCGTGGAAAACTACTGATTTCAATACATACTGGCAACCTTGTAAAGCAGACAGAACTCGAACTTACCAGACGCTATTCCCGCCAAAGGAAAGAGTATATTTTTACCGTAGTCTGCAAATCCCATCCACAAAAACAACAGTCCTGCGCAAGTCAAACAGGTGCCGGCTGTAGCAACAAGTCTTGGCCACGTGCTAGTAGAGATCAGCGATCGTGCCGACGGATCTGCAAGATAATCGGTTGAAACCGTAGAAATCGCAGAGAAACAATTAGTGAAGGGAGGTACCTATTTGGTCGGTTGGAGGTTATTTGTATTCATTGGTGAGATAAGTTTTTTATTTTATATAGTGTGCTATCTTAGTGGAAAATGATGTAAATAGTGACCTACCTACTACTGTTTTTTATCTATCAAAGCTATAAGGTAGATTCATGACTCCACTATATTTTTGAATGTATTACATTAATTTATCGTTCTTTGAAACCAGCGGGAAAATATGTAAATACCTGAATAGAGGCGGGTTTACTGAATGAATAGTTCATAACTCAAGTATCGGAAAATAACATCTTCCAGTTGAATATAAATTCGCTTCGCTTACTGAAATAGTATTTTTTTCAACAGACTAACAATGATAAAGTATCAGAAGTACACTGCTTGTCCAATCCATCTTGGCACAGAACTAATTACGTATGTGCCCAGCAATCTCTGTGAAGAATACTAGATAAGATAAAAAACACCTGTTATATGTGTTCACTGTGTTGAAATTCATTCTTAGGTGGTTTTTGTTTTCTTCATGGTCTACACTATATACCAGCGTGCAATTGTAAAAGTATCTGAGTTTGTGCCAAGATGGATTGGATAAGCTGTACCAGTTCTCAGCTGATAAATGTGATTTTCCCTGATTTGAGTTATCCATTATGCACTATATATATTCACCAAACCCGTCATATCTATTATTGTCTGAAAAACAATATCTACTCCGAATGTACCTACTTATAAAAATCTCTTGCATCTGCAACTATTTACTTTGATCAACATTCATAAACCCTCAAATGTCCCTATGTAGCATAGTTTTCAAATTATATTTTTATGTCTTTGGGTACCTATATGTAAGTGCTTGCCCTTTGTAAAAAGAGTAGGTACCTACTTGATATGGAATAGATTATTTCAGTTGGTACCAAATTACACTTGCATATTACAGACATTCAATACCCTCGTCAATACCTCCCAAAAATATGGCCGTGCCTTTGAAGAGCAGTGTTTTCTCGCAATTTGCAAGACGACTAATAATGATCAATCTATGCCATACTCAAACAAATAAAAAAATTTTCACATATTAGTGTTTATTAAACCGCAACACATGTTTCGCTATATAATAGCTTCCCCAAGCAGGAACTTTGAACTAATTCTTACACTGTTAGTTAAAATTTCTGCTATTACATAGCGAAACACGTGTCGCGGTTTAGTAAACCCTGATATGTTAAAATCTAAGGACTGTATATTAATTGTTTGATATGGATTTTCTCTCGGATTTTCAAGTAAAGGCCAATTCCATTTAGTTTATGCTATAATTACTGATTTGGTTTTGAGATAGTTTATGGTTTATTCGAAGGATACGTCATTAGCATCTTAATTTCAAAATTGAGAGAAGGACCTATCATTTTCACGCATTTTCAACCCCACCAAATTTCTTAAATTTTTTTATTAGTGGGATCCAAATTGAAATCCCCCACTTGTAATACATAGTGAGTTTTGTCATTTTACCTTTTTTATTCTCTTTATAACACTTAGAAAAATATTTGTCCACGACTATTATAAAAAATATATAATTCATGTGTTTCTACAAGAATTATGATATCCATTTATACTACATGATTTCATTATTCACTAGTGATTAATGGAAATCGTAATTGAAGAAAAACATGCATTATGAATAATTTTTATATTTTTGTTGATTTTTTTTATATCATTGGTATTTCTTGTGTACTCGAGCAGACTTATAAATTTTGGTTTTGATGTGTGGTTTATATAATATTCGCGGACAGAGTATAGTATTCTACTCGCGTATAATGGCTATTTTTCTCCCGGTGATTAAGGTCACTCGCCTGCGGCTCGTGAACTTCACCTCGTGAATAATAGCCATCATTATGCGCTCGTTCAATCAATATCATCATTGGTCTGGCCAGGCAAAATTTTGAACTCGATTATGGTCTGAACATAAAAAAAATTTCTTATTTAAGTACTTCCTGTCAATTCAATCAGGAGATTTTATATCCGAAAATTCGATGCTTCTGGGAATTTTTACGATTGAGTAGTCCCATTTTTTGACTTACGAAAACTATTTATTATTGATTTTACAAAAAATGTCACCCTCATAAAAGTTTTGAAAAGTTGGTACAAGTCTCGCTATACTTGAAACGTAATGAATTTCATCCAAGAGCCACGAGCACTTATTTTTTCAGTATTGAAAATATTTCCGTGGATATTTTGTTGGTATAAACTTGACTCAGTTTTGCCACTGGAGATAATATGATAACTACTTTCACTTTCTACTATACTTTGTTGAAATTTGTGAAATCTTTGGAGTTTCTTCATATCTCTGTATAATTGAACGTCTTGTTGACGCCTTAATCAAATTTATTGCATAATTGCATCTTCCGATGCAAAGTTCAAATCATCTTTCAACAATTCGTTCAGGCTAGTCTCAAAACTACCTATACAGTAGGTTTCGGCTGGCACCTGTCAGAAAACAACTACTCCCCTGTCTAATATCACGAAAGGCATTGAATTATATTAGCGTACTTTCTGCTACTAGAGAAAAAAAAGTGATGTTTTGTGTGGAAAGCCTACGGAGTTCCGCAAAATTCTTTTCCGACTCTTTTTTTTTGTAAATAAACAACTGGTCCACTTCCAATCTGAAATTGGGTTAGGAAGAAATAAGCACATTATAAATGCAGAATAAGCTACAGATATTCTATATTCACTGTTTTCTTTCTTACCGGATTTGTTACGACTTTGATTATTATTGAATATCACGAGTAACAATGATTGACTTCGGATTATTGTAAAACATTTTATACATTGCGAGGTCCACAGCTGAAAGTGGTCATGTCAATTTCTCTGCAAACGAAATGAATTCATTCATCACTTGTGTGAATAAGGTATAACTTTTTATGTGAAAAAAACTAGTAAAGAACATATTATGGGACGGTCATGGGTTTGTAAAATAATTTTATATTTGCGATAATTGCGGAAATAAAAGGTTTAAGTTGTTTTACAAATAAATGACATTGAGTAGTGAACATTTTCGATGGAGGAAGGTAGTGTAATGAATATTGAGATGAAAGTTTCCTTGTGCTAAATCAATATGAAAATATACTTTATAATAATAATTATCACAATAATAATTCGACTAGAGTTTACATATCTGCGACACGTGTTTCGTTATACAAAAGCTTCCTCAAGCTGGATAAACCATTTGTTAGTGAGAATCGTACAGGAACATGTAATATTTTTTGTTAAATATGGATTTTCATCAAGTATTGGCCTGTCAATTACACGAATGAAGAGTTATTCCCATTCTCAAATTACTTCTTAATATTTAAATAGGCGCTTCTCCTGACAAATAGGCCTATAGTCAGGCAACCGCCCTAAAAAAATACCTTCCTGACACAAATTCCGACTGGTGTTGAATTATATTTGGGACACCTCTGCAATAAATTTTATAAAATATGTCGTGTTTATTATGTCACTGAGAATTTATTTCAGTTTAACAGACTAGTCACTTGCCGAAGTTTCTTAAAATACATGATAAGAGAAATGAAAGATTCGAAACTGGGCAAGGTCATGGATATAATTAAGAGAGGAAAAATTTGATATAAATGGAAGATGATATATAATGAGGATTATTTCTAACAAAAAAAATTTGTTATTATCAGAAGAAAGTGAAAAACAAAACAAAAGATCGATCATGTGACAATTTTCCACTTGTTTTTCATTTATAAAGCGGACGGAAGTAAGGTCTTTCGGTCTGCAATTCGGAAGGCCAAGCCTAAACCCTTGAGAAAGACGTTACGTTTTAATCGCCTAGTTCAGTTTTCAGAGTTTAAATATGATATCGGAAAGTGATCTAACGTTTGGCAGTTGCTCTGTTGCCTGCCTAATAAGCAGAAAATTGAAATTGAATACGATTGAAACTGAATGACTACAGCATTATTATGCGTATGGATGATTATATATGTAATGGTGGAGTTCACGTTGAACCGCGTTCAAAGTTTAGCGTTCAACTTTTCTTCTCTACGATTTTGAAGCCATTTTCAAGAATGAATAATGTGACTTCACACTGAGGTCTTAATGTGCCTACTCAAGTGTTGTCACGGGAAAATGATTGGTGAAATCTCATGCAAAAAACGTTGCCATTGAACATTAGTTCATAGAGAAACATAACGAATATTGTATTGAAAGTTCTTCTGACTGTTTGAAATTATTAGAAATGGAGGCGATTTATCCAATATACAAAATTCGACTTTCGTTTTTGGTAAATATTTTTAAAACAACCACTGATAATCTCGATCTGGAAAAAAGATTATTCTAGTTCTCCGAAATAGAAACTTTTTCGCCAATTTGTGAGTCTCACTTTTTCCGAGATAGCAATTGCGATGCCAGCTAAAAATTCAAAGATGTGATTCTTTGAATAATTCTAAGACGAAAACTTCACATAAACATGTCCGGTATTGCTTCATTGTCAAGATACTGGGTGTCAAAAAAAGGTTTTTTCCTGAATTTCTCAATAATCCTTCAGCCGTTATTTCTATTTGGGGTATCGAGGGGCTGATTTGACTATAACAAGATTGGAATCATTATGTCCAGTAACGTCCCGGAAAGTACCTGAACCAATATTTTTGAACAAAAAAATTTGCGCCACTACTTAATTTTTTGCAATTTTTGTATTTTTTCTTGTATCTTGCTCCTGATGAATTACTTCATTACAGGGCCTTGAATCAACAAAATTGGAATTATTTTTCACTGTATGTTGATATAAAAAGTCCTAAGGGGCAAGAAGATGAAACGGAATATGACGTTGAAACCTGGTGGCAGTTTTGAATATGAATACGTATGAGTCTCTTCAGGTGATACTGCAGTATTAAATAACGTTGTCTTTCAACCAAAACATTTAATCTGAAAATTCGAAGGATGATTTTCGTGCTGTTATTTTTTCAATCATGAATTAAAAGCTTATTGCATGTCTATGCAAGTACATCCCGGTTGTTGATGGTTTGCTAGTTTTATTTTGTTGTAAGTAGGATATGCAGTACAGTGATTTTTATTTTGTTTTCTCAAAAACAGAGGAAGATACAAGAAACAATATATAGATAAAAAAGTTGTTATTTCAGTAGCTCAATACAAGAAAAAAAATTTTTTTTTAATTGCATAAAATCAGTGGCGCCCTTTTTTTGGTCAAAAATATTGGTTGAAGTACTTTCCGGGACGCCACTGGACATAATGATTTCAATCTAGTTACTGCCAAATCAGACCCTAAATGCCCTAAATACTACGGCCGAAGGATTATATATATTTTTTTAATTTTTAGACCCTTGAAAACGAAGCATTACCGGACCTGTTTGAATGAACTTTTTGTCTTGGAATTACCCGAAGAATCACCCCTTTGAGGTCGGCCTCGTACTTAAATAACACCCTGTATATATACAGGGTGTCCGTAAATATTGGATAACCTTTCAACTGCGAATGAAGGACAGTTAGACCGTTCAGAAAATATATTATAATGTTATGAATTGAAAAAAATTGTTACCCTTTGTTACTTTTTTCAGAATTTACTGTTAGACTCGTATTGAAGTCGAAAAACAATTACCGTGGTACTACGAGAAAAAAATTATATAATGTCGAATTAGTGTTTCTTCAAAGTTTGAGCTTCAGTGGAATGAAAAATGTAGGGCGACCTGAGTGGCCAACTTTCCTAAAACTTTACAAAAAAATTTTTGATTTATTTCATAAAGGTCCAAATAACTCGAGAATCATAGGACTTTCTATAACACTTTTATATATTTTCTGAGCTGTGCAACTGTCCTTTATTCACAGGACACCCTGTATATAAATGCCTGTTGTTTTGTTTTTCGAAAATCAACATTTGTGTCCTAAAGGATCTACACAATATATATCCCACTTCATTATGTGACACCTTTTCCTTCTCAGTTACGATTATTTGTTGTTGTTGCACGATTCAGCTTTCTTGATTACTGACGGTATCTTTGTCAAAATGGTAATTCTTGTTTACTGGTTGCTAGACCAAAGGCCTCGGTCAGTAATCTACTTATCGACCCCAAAATATCTTCAACAACTGCATATGTTTGTCAAAAAAGCTTAGTCATGTCATGGAGACGTTCTCCGAGAGTCACCTTGATTTGATTTTTGATAATGATTGCAATTTGGTCTGGGAAAAAGCAGGCACCAAATAAAAGTCACTTTTGACTTTTCAACTGTTAGGTGAATAATAATTGATTGTCATTTATTATTTTAATGCCTGCCCATGAGATATGATATATCTTACTTGTTGCCGCGCTATTCTTGAACAATTCGAGACAGAACCACTTCTAATTTAGACTGTGTAATTTTTCTGTAAATAGTGCACCCGAAATTTCATCAGTCACAGAAAAGGAGCAATCCTTCCGAAAAATCTGATTAGTACGTGATTTCGAGATGAATTGTTCATTTCAAAGGTTATTTTGGCTTATTGAATATGAATTTGATAGCACAATTAAATTCGACATTGTATATCATCGATTTTGAAACAGACCCATTTTGCCGAAATATTAAGCACTCTTGCAGTTGTATAAGTTTCGTGGTTGGACAATCACTTGTGTGTTCGGTAATTTATTCCGGAGAGGGTTATTCCTGTGGTGAATTTTTTTTTTTCCGAATGGTTTTGTTATATCTGACTGAAAATATTTATATGGTACGTTCCTTGATACAAAATTCAACCAAGAAAATGATAAATAAGAATATTTTAAAATTCTTGGGCCCCAACGTATCAGATTAGATAAAACAGAACCTCAGATTAGTTGAGAAGGGATATCCTGTTTGTTTCATCATTGGTCTAGCTCATGTTGAAAAACAGGAAATTTCTTGATAGCGGTTAGGGCTTATCAGATTCGGAATGGCATGGCTGCGAGGAAAATGTGCAAGAAAACGACATTCACCCATAGTGAAATTCAAGAGTTGTCAGCAATTTAAGCTGTAGAAAAAAGGGTTCAACGATCCGCGAATGACTTGCAAACCATTAATGTAAGGCGTTATTCTTCAAACAGATTCCTAAAGGACTAATTTTCCAAATGGAAAGCCTTCAACTGGTATTGGCAATTTCAATTCCGTTTTGAAAATTGGATTCTGCGAATCGCTTGTTTAACCGTTATTCAACTGACGGCACGTGAAACGATTGTTTTCAACTAGCTAATATCGATTTGAAGCTACACAAATCCCTGTGTTGAAACTTTCTGTAGAGATCAATTACCCTAGCCCCAAACTCATATTATTTGCATTCGACACACGGTTCGCTAAGGAAGTTAGTATCTTCAGAAGGAAATTGATACAGTATCAATCTATATATCATGTTATTCTATAGTATTTTTGAATATTCAAATATCAATCACAAAAAAATTTTTCGAACTTTTACACACAGTTTTGTCTTTTTCATTTTATTGTTAACACTTATAATCAATAGATAAACTACGACATTTATAGACAGCGGGATGTTTAATTCTCGAGTGTACTTTTTGTAAGGTGCCCACGAAGATAAACAATTTTCATGGTATTCGTTCAAATCAAATCAATTTGATATTTAAACGGAAACTTTGGAGAAAAAATCATTAACACTGAAAAATGTCATTCCAACTGTACAGTGTGCCGTCATTTCTTAATGACAGAGTGAAATTTCAAAAATTGGTTTGTCGAATAGGTACAGTTATTTTACGTTTCGCGGTCAGTTGAATATTGTTGTAACAGTAAAGCAAGCGATTTGCGGGCCATATAAGTTATTCGCTTATCATCGAACATCCTCTTTTTGGCAGCCTAATTTGCTAATAACTATTGAATTTTGCTACGGGTGGATGTCATTTTCATGCACATTTTTCTAGACGTCACTCCACATCTAATGAGCCCTAGATCATAGTCTCAGGACCACTGCCAAAATATTTTCTGTTATACAGTGGAACAGTTGGCTATTACTTCTAACAATCTGCCTCTCGTAATTATTTTTTACTGGAAGTTTATGTTAGAGTTGACTCTCAATCCAAAAAAACAGCCCAAAAAAAATTTAAAATAGTCCTCAGAATGACTTCAAATCTGAAGTTAAATATGAATATTCGAAGTGTTTCATTTTCAGATGAACATCTTTGTATTTTTATTTCGAGAGATGAGAATATTCATTTGCTTCGTAGTTTCTTGTTTTCAACCTACCAATTAATTTCCGAATTCTTGCAAGTGTAGATAAAATTTGATAAAATCAATAGGGTTCAAATTTGTTTCAAATAGAAAAATATCTTACCAACTATGGTCCAGAAAGAAATGAAAAATAAAGGGACGTAGAGAAAATTGTCGTCCCATAAGTTGGGATTGATTTCATCTTTGGTTAGATTTTGCAGTCTTGAAAACACCAGCAATATTCCGAAACTCACTGTCAAACTTGGGATCAAAGCCTGAAAGAAATATTTAGAATTCAATTTTGTATCAGTAAGAATTCATGGTCAGTCACAAAGATCAAGAAAATTGCGTGCCTCTATATGAAAAATGTCCTTTTTTTTCACAATTCGTCGAAAGATTTTATTTCAAAACTTTCAAGAGAGATCAATTAACCTAACACCAAATTGAAAATACTGGCACTCGAGGCGCATTTCGCTAACCAAGCTAAACATCTTCAGCAGAATAAATTGATACTGCCGTATCAGGTTTCAATTTGGTTTTGGGATTATTTATCTCTATTAAAAGTTTTTAACATTCATACCAAAGGTTCCGATCTGACAGATTACCCTTCTTCTTCCTAGATTGGCACTCACTTTTTTTTATAGTTCATTAGAGGTAATCAGTTGACTTTTAATTTTCGTAGAAGTGATGACTTTTACGACAAAATTCCTAGTATTATTGGACATATTTCAAACTTTTGTTTCATATTGCTAGAAGTGATATTCCATAGTAATCATAGACATTACAACCAATCGAAAACTAGAGAACTGGCCCTGAAAGAGAGAGAAGACTGCGGAATGAGCAAGATAGAATACTATAAGTATAACCTCTAAGCGCATTCCTCAAGAGAGGTTATGAAGGGTAGATTAATTTGAATTATCATTTTGTCCCAAAATATGTTCAATTAGTTGGAAGGTTAATGGCAACAACCTTGCAAAAAATTATTAAGTAATGCCACTTCGTACGAAGGTTCTATGGACCGCTATGGTCATTTTTGGGTCGATTGCCGCCCAATCCTCCTGTGCAGTTACCCCTCCTCACGCCTCTTAAGAATTTTTTTTCCCTCAACTTAACCTAGTCTAGTAGCTTGTTCAGCACGTGGAACGTTAGAAATGTCCCACAAGGAACGCACAGGATTCCTTGTGAGGCATTGTAACCTCATCACCAGATCTCAGGAACGGAGAGTCGTCGCGGCACCGGACTTTTTGCGGCCATATTGCTACAGGATAGCCTGAAATACTCCGTCTCTCTCTCATAAAACGATTGATGTAGACCTGAATAATAATTTTAATTGCAGAGGCTTTCGCTCAGAATGAGACATTTATTTCAGGATATTTATATTATTATATCATGATATTTTGTTTCTTCCGTTAACCAGCTGACGAGCGCCGACCATCTGGGGCCTGTTTCATAAAATTACAAGTCTACAAGAGAAAGACAATGCAGGTACAGGTAAAAAACGAGTAAAAAACAGTTATTTATCATCGTCTTTCGTCTTTCTTTGTGTTTCTCTTGTAGCTACAAGACTTGTACGTTCTTGAAACAGGGCCCTAAGTCTAAACTTGTGTGACCAATGGATCAGCGAGGCCCTACCTTTTAACGTGTGTATCTCAGCATGGGGATCCGGCGGGAGATCGAATCCCGGTCTTTTTTATGCACCCACGACACTCAGTAGCGCACTCGCATCCAGTTGTAGAAATGCTTTTTTTCGCGGTGATTGGGAGAGTGCGCCAGTTGACTTCCCATCTTACACCATCGGAGCTTCGTTTTCAGCCCCAATCTCCAGGAAATGAAAGCTCTTGCATCTGCTCCTGCCTGGCGCAAACTTGACCTATCTACGATGCGAGAAGCGTTTGAAGGAATAATGCGGCCTTTATTGGTGGGGCGATGTCCGTAAGTTTGTTGTCTTTGAAAAAAGTACTCCAAGATTGATGGCAACAGGTCTGATTTTAAATCACAAAGATACAAACAGTATTAACAAATTCATTATATCACCGTCTCGCTCATGTGTCATCTTCACTTACCTCCAGAAATACACGCCTACAACACTTGACCAAAACTGATAAGAGTAGGTTCAGTTCCTTCGATTTTGGTTTCTGACAGGGACACAAATGCACCCAGAGCCTCAGGATATTTTCCAAGGCTCCGTTTGCAATGTTTGAATTGAACAAATCAAATCTTTTCTTTCCACTTTTGTTCAATTGATATACGGCGTGTACGTATGAAAAAAAGTAAAGGATAAAGAGTGTCGCAAGCAGTTTTTTTAAAGTCAACTAACTGATGGACAACGCCCCACCAACAGAGGACGCATTATTCTGCCATATGCTTCGCGCATCGTACATGGGTCAGGATATGGAGCCGATGCAAGAGCTTCCATCCTTTGGAGATTGGGGCTGAAAACAAAGCAACGAGGGTCCTAGATGGGAAGTCAACTGAAGCAGAGAGGGAGACAGGGAGAGAAAGAGCCCGCTCTTGTTAGTAAGCATTTCAAGCAACCATACCTTGTCGCAATATGATCGCAAAAATTCCGGTGCCGGTACGATTCTCCGTTCCTGAGATCTGGTTATGAGGTTATCACGCCCCATAAGTGGAAGCCATGTGCCCTTGATGAGGCATGGGGAACGCTCCACGTGCTGAACAAGCTACTAGACACGGAACGGCGAATGAATCAAAACCAGGTGATTTTGAGCAAATTGAAATCAATGTTTCGATATGAGGAACCCCTTTGGCCCCAAGGGAGCTCTCAGGACCCCCCGAGTAAATGATCGATTCTCACCATTTTAAAACAAACCTCATCATTCTATTGGCCTTGGTTGCCGAGTTACAGCAGTTTCCAAATTGAGAGGTGGAATATTATTGCAGGGGTTGAGGAGGGGTGATTGCAAGGGGGGTTTGGGTGGAAACTGCCCTAAAAACGACCAAAGGGGTCCATAGAACCTTCGTACAAAGTGGCGTTCCTTAATCATTATTTGCAGGGTTAAAGCTATATTTGGTAATTAACATACCCACTAAATGTGCATATCTAATGTATTCGGAAACATGCTATGATAAAAACTGTCATGATAGCCAGTCCATTAGTTGTAATGCCTATTATAGTAGTTTATCAACTAATTCTGAGACACTTGAAAACGATATTATTTTTTCAAAGGAAAAGGTGTGTACCTAAATGTTTAAGTTTAAAAAATCACTCCCTATTAGGATTTTCGAGAAAATTTTAAGAGTTTTGGCCCGAAGAAAAAAAGTTCTTCGTTTTTCATTTCAACAAGTCGTTAGACAAAAGTGATATGGATGCCAGCATATCAAATTTGGGAAAAATGGCTCCTATCGTATTATATCATTGAAAAGATAATTTTGAGGTCTGTCGAATGGAATTGAAATGAATGAAAGCATTATCGTATAATGATACTGATGAAATTTTAATTAAAATACATCAACATATAAAATAATCTCAATCAAAAATCCATTTTCTATAGACATTGGAGTTATTTTTGCATTTGCATTATTTGGGAAATTTCTGACAAGTTCTGTGATTGAACAACCACTGACTTTCAAAGAGGTATAGGTGGGTATGTGCTGATTGAGATTATTGAAATGAGAGGTAGATTTGTGTGTTTTTTATGCGGGTGTTCTGAAATTTTATAAACAGTCGATATTGTTATTTGCATAAAAAACACACAAATCTACCTCTCATTTCAATAATCTCAATCAGCACATTGTTCTAAAAAAAAAATTAGAACAAAATTTTTTCTAACAATGTGCTGATTGAGATTATTGAAATGAGAGGTAGATTTGTGTGTTTTTTATGCGGGTGTTCTGAAATTTTATAAACAGTCGATATTGTTATTTGTAGTGACACATGGTTACGAGAAAAAGAGAGAAAAAAAATATAAATTGAAGATTTATAATAGTGTATGTACCTATGTTTATATATATATATATATATATATATATATATATATATATATATATATATATATATAGTTTTCTTGTTTTAATGAATTCGTCTGTGAAAATAAACAGAAGTTCATATTCGAGTTTATATGAACGCAACAATACAACCTGTAAAAAATATAATAGATTCATCAAGAACCCGCAGAGGAAATTCCTGTGGAAATACATAATAATACTAACAATCGGAGGCATTTGACAAAAATATCTTATTTAATCATTTTTTAGAGCGCTTACTTGGCATTTATACAAAACTTATAGCCCTTCGTTTTCTACGACTCCCCTTTTTAAATTACTTCGATGTGTTTGACATATTTTGTATCTTGAAGCTATTGTTGTTCAAGGTTCCACCCTGTTAAAATCTACCTGAAAGAACAAGGTTGCTGCAAACACCACCCAGCCATACCCGCCATCTGGGATGCTAGGGCCGAGTTCTGGTTGTGTCGACAAAACACTGTCGATAACAAGTTCTTCGTCTTGTAGTCTATTTTCTCTTTCCGCCGATGTCATCTTTTGGTTGGTTAAAAACTTTCGCAATTCACAACACTTGAATTACCCGCACTGTCTTTCGCATAACATCACTTCATAAACGTCCTGGTCGCTTCTTTTAGTAATTTGCGTGGTATTTTCGAAAAACTCGAGTCAGGTGAATCATTTCTTGGGTACATTGTTCCTACGACCCATAATCTATATAGCCCCTTATCTTATCACTCGGGTGAGTACACAAATTTCATTGCGCACACATTTAATGAGGTATAACTTTTCTGAGTTTCTTTATTTTTTCGACAATTGCCAGCATTTGTATGAATTTTGTCGATTTTAAATGCCCACAAGCATTACATCAGTTTCGAGTAGTTACCTATCCACTAATGTTCTTGTCAAGGTCTTGAATTTCCGTTGAAAAACAATCATTTGTAGTCGGTAGTTTTCGTCGATTTAATTATTATTTCACAGGTGACTCGACGATGTTCAGGTATGTTTACTTTTATCGTTCGCTTTAGAAACGATCTGTCTCTCGAGTGTTTTACAGGGTGACCTTACGAACGTACCACGTGCTAATAAGTAGTCTCGAGTAGAATCCCAAAATATATCACAAACTCAGGTAACCTCTCTGACAAATCTGAGTATTTTCAGACAAATGATAAACCAAGATTCAAAATTTTCTGTATCACCAGTAGGTATTTGATGAATTATTTTTTGTCTTTTTTCTTTTCCCAAAGAATAAAAATTACAACTTATATGTAAGGAATAAAATGAAAACAATTACAAACACTATCTGTTGATAGGTACGTCTATATCAATCAAAGAAGTTTGATTTATCAACAAAAAGGAAGAAGTCCATCTAAAACAGCTACTCCCTGCTTATATGACTATGACGGGAACTGGCTTACATAGAAATCAGTTTTTCTTGCTCAATTTGTATACCAAGCATATGAATATCGAATCAAATTGATAGCAAACATAGAAATATCTACACAAAGTAAAATAGAGACCTATGTGTAGAAAAAACCTCACTCACCACGATAATATTCCATTCCAACCCCAATACAAGATCTCATTACGCTCTGAGAACATTATCTCTTGAGCTCTCCAATGGAAAAGAGGGTAAATTATTGAAAACTTTCACTTAAATCTTCATACAATTCCGAAATATTCAATTCGTGACAAGTCTGTTATAAGTTTCGCAATTTCAAAAAATAATTCATCAAACTTCATTCTCTTCACAAAAATTCCCAAGTTCCTAACCAGTGGTATAATTGGAACTCGCGTATTAAGTAGTGTTCCAACTGAATAGTAATGAACTCTAGTTCAGCTAGTTTTTGGACAATTTTTTTGTTCCTCCGTATCTGCCTTCCACAAATTCAGTATACAACTAACCGGAATATTCAGAAGTGAATGGGCCATTGAAAGTTGTGAACTCTTCAAAAGATTATTGATACCAGTTCTTGGAATGACTGAAGGCCGACTCTTATGCATATGAATTTCACATTTTATCTTTGAGAATATCTACTTGATATTGATGGCAACAGAAAATTGCGCATGTTGCATGTTTTCGTCATGACTATTTTTGATTCGACTTCTGACAAAAAACGAAATCATCAATTTTTTTCAGTGCATCTAATGCCAATTCGTTCACAACAGCTATTTAAATCTTTAGCAACGACTACCCCTCCTCTCTCTCTCTCTCTCTCTCTCTCTGTCTATCTATCTATATCTATATATATATATATATATATATATATATATATATATATATATATATATAAATATACATATATATATATATATATATATATATATATATATATATAAATTCAAAATCGGATGAATGACCTTTATACTTTATAGGCCCTTTGTTATAATTCGAAGGCTTGAAGGAATTCAAGTATGTCTGGGAAAGTTGACGTTATTGTTCGGATTGAACATGGCTCTCTAATGAAAAAATACAGGGTGCTCCATTTGAAAGAGTTGATTGAAAATGAATTAAACTTGGCCGATTTTACAGAGCACCCTATATATTGTTTACGAAAGTTGAGATTCCAGAAATATTATCATAGTGATTTTGACTAACTATTCCCAAAAAAACACTCAATTGCTGTAGACGTGGGGGTGGTACTTTAAATTGAGAAGGATGGGACTGAATATTATTGTACCTTCATTTTGATAAGTTTCATCCAATGAACAACGAATACAGTTTTAGGTGAATAGTAGCAGTAGTAAACGTTCGAGTTTCTTGTGATTTATTGTGATATTTTTTCATCCGTTTCACAGGAACATTTCATTCAAACTTCACAATATTTTCTATCCCCTTTTGTGTTATTAAAATCAAAATCGAGAAAAATGCAATAGACTTATTTTGAAAGGTAGTTACTCTTGTAATTTCTCCAAATATTTTTCTGAAAGAAATCTTTTTATAGGAACAGTTCATTCAAACTTTATTTTGTTATCTTTCTGAATATGCTATTGATGCCAACTTCGCAACTCAAGATTTCATGAAACTTTTTGTAGAGATCAACTACCCTAGCACCAAACTGATACCAAATCTGAAAACCAGAGCTATCTATTTCTATACATTACAATCTAAGGTAATCTATAATACGCAACTTGGTCTCCATTCAACCTTGCAGATTCAACCATATCAAGTAATATGCATGTTAATATATAACTGCCTGTTTCAACGATGCAAGTTGTCGCTGCAACTCCAGAAAATTGCTTGTTGTTTAGAGTTGCTTGAATCTTTTTTGGTACGATAAGTTGCAGCGACTTGGTTATTTCTATAGTGATTTTGTTGCCGCAAATCGCAAACTACAAATATGTGGTGGCATCATTGTAAATAATGTTGTTTTTGAACATTTCAATTATTTTTCGAAACTTAAGGAATCAAGTTTGAGTAATAAGGTGATTTAATCACAATATCAATTATTAGAAATGAATGAAATTATATATCAGTTGTGATAATGTAGACGTTAATCTTGGTAATATTCAGTGCTATTTTTTTGTGTTATTGGAAATGCCAACGGCTTTTTACTTCACAGCCAATAGTATGAATATACTGAATATTGTCTGGAATGCAATTTTTCTGATAGGTGCATGGATCAACACTCTATTTGCAGAAAATTCATCAAAATTCCGAATAAAATTGAAATATATTTTTCTCTTTCCTCATCAGTCGATGAACAATACTTCCATCTTCTTCCATTTAACCTCAATCTTCATAGCAACGAAATCAGAAAAAGTAGACAAACAACGAGTGATCTTGAATAGATAACTTCAGTACCAAAATCGCCACCTTGACGCTGGCAACTTAATTTGAAATCCCAATATAAATAAATATCAGATAGAGTCAAAAAATGACAGATGAAGTCTAGAATAGATGAAATGAGGGCGGGAAGTAGAGGTCTGTAATGTGACACTTCCCCACGGATAATAGAGTATACGGTCGTTCAATGCCACGTCATTGACTTGTACATGTCACTGGGTAACCAATCAGAAAACATGATTTGAGCAGGGCTGAAGCACAGAACACCTTATCCACACAGAAGCGCAACTTAGAGGCGGTCCCTTTGATCTTTTGGGTCAATTTTTCGTAACCTTGATTTAAAGCTTGGCTTGTATAATGTCATTTCTTGGCGGTAAATTCAAACTGTCGATTGATATACAGTTCAAGTGATACACCTTTGTAAACTTTCTAGACTGAGCATTTCTGATTCTGAACTGAAATTGGGGCAGTTTTAATTCCATTTGAAGATACGACCCTAGGAAGGTCTTAATAATTCAGAACTTACATTTCCCCCATCAAATTCGTCTAAATGCTTCGTTGATCAGCAATCTACATTCCCGTATTCTCAACAAATATAAACGGAGAATTTGGATAATTACCAAAATAATTTCAGTGAATAGGCTTACTGTTTTTTGCACCTTTAAAAAAAAGTAGATAGAAAAGTGGTGTAGGCAGCTATTTAATGTTCAAATAGTTTTAGAGTAATCAACTGAATTTTGCAGGAACGAACGTTTAAAACTACTCTGATCTTGCTTTCATCCGATATTAATAAAATTTATCAGTAGTAATAACCCAAGGACATTGATAATTGTTCGAAAATGTTATAACACCCTAACAACACAAATGTGAGGTTGACAATATACAAGCCAAGCTTACGGTTCGGTCGGAACGCTTCAGTTGCGCTTCTGTGTAGATAGGGTGTTCTGTGGCTGAAGTTTAAAAATGACACCGGCTGACAATCATGTTTTCTGATTGGTTACCTAGTGACATGTACAAGTCAATGACGTGGCATTGAACGATCGTATACTCTATTATCCGTGACACTTCCCAACCTTCAACGACGTTAGAAATGACAGCATTACATATATGACTGTAAATAAACGTTTTTTTTTGGTTACAAACAAACCGCCAGTCTGAAGCAGAGTTCAGATAGGCACGATTTTCGGAAAGAAATTGCGATAGAAATGGAATATCATTGGCCATTTTTCAGTTACACCTGTTTTTTTCTGACGAATTCTGCAGATTTCGTAACTACAGTGGGGCTTAAGGCTTAAGCCAGCCCCACATGGACTGAAGCAATAAAAACGAGGCCGTGTTCAGAAGCACGCTAACGTGGATCTTCGTTCCATAATTCCTTCACGCTAAATGCTTCATATGAGGAAAGTGACGTTACGGTTCGCGTGGACCTTCCGATCTTGCTTAATCCACGTTAGTTGAGCGTGGACCATTCACCATTCTTGCTGTCATCTAATACTTAAGTATTAGGTATCCCTATGATCAATCCACGTTATTAGTTGCGCACATAGGATCAATCCACGCTAATATCATATACTTAGTTTTTGTTATGAAAATGCATTTTTGATTATAGCGGTGAGAACAAAAACAAGTTGTTTCTTGAAGCATATATATGTATGTAATGTATTTGTGAAATATTTATGAACGCTCCAAATGGGACCTGAAATAATGATTCTTTATCATTTTGTACTTATGGTAGGTAGTTTATTAATTTATAACAAAAATATTATTCAAAGGCTATAACGATGCTGTTATCATTCACATGAATGTATTGGGATTTCATGATAAGCAATAATATGCCCTCTCGTGAAAAGTGTGAAAAAATGTCGAAGTATTGCCAAAGTGGTGCTTATTAGTTGAAATTTTGATCAAATGGGCGCTGTGATATTGTTTTGAAAATTTGAAATATGATTAAAATTATTACCAATGTTTATCAAGCACACTTCACGGTTAACGTTTAATAAAAAGTGAAAAAATACGAGAAACTGTAAAAGTTGCTCACATAATTTTACGGTTTGGGATTTTCAAACAACATCAAAGTACTAACCTTAAATAGCAGAAGTTGTCAAAGTGGTGCTTTTTGGTTGGAGTTTTTTTGAAAGTGGCGCTGCGATCATAATTTGAAATCCCAATATGTGTATGTATGTGCACCAGATGTTGCATTAAGGGCTCAACCCACGCTCACAAAGATATTTAGGTTCCTTCTTTTTCTTTATACCTTTTGTTCATAAAAACAATTTTTGAGTGAATGATGATGAAAACAAACCCATTCAAACATAATTAACGGCACAATTTAATTATCCTGATGGTAGAAATCTTCACGAATATTTCAGGTTGGCAACTTGTAACGAAGTCCTCTATTAGCGTGGATTAATCAAGAGCGAAAGATCCACTCGTAACTTCATCGTCATTCTTTATGCATTTCGCGTGGAGGGATTTCGGGACAAAGATCCACGTTGGCGTGGTTCTAGACGGGGCTTTCAAACAATGCTTCAATCAAAGAAACCCTTCAGCGTTTTTCGGTCTATGGTTTCGGTAATATAAAACCATATAAAACTGCTTTCCGAGACCATCTACCATATGCCCTATCACTCTGATGTGCTGAACTAAAATATAGGTAGGTTGTGTTTATAGAGCTATAGCGTCTATGGCCGCGTCTAAACAGCTTACAGCGCCTAAAGCCGCTGCATAAAATTTGAAAGTTTTCCTTTGTGAAATGTCGAATTTTGTGAAGCAGCTTTAACCGCTGAAAGTTGTTAGACGCAGCCGATGTTCTCAACGCTGCTGCCATACCCAGGGTTGCCGTTTTGCGGAATATTAATATTACCTCTGTTGCGGATTTTCAGGAAAGGTAGCGGGTAATTTTCTAACAATCTTCGTTTCCGAGTAATTCGCCGATAATTTGACGGTTTGAAAAATCTGCATTGTAGTGTGCTTAAAAACACTTCATGAACAGATGACAGTGATGTCACAGAACACCTATCTTATGAATATGAGGTGAGATTTGCTTCTTGCTTCTATTTCTCATAAACACGTTCAACACTTCACGAGCAAAGAATAATTTTATGACTGTTTTCTTTTATCCGGAATCTCAACCTTGAGAATCAATCCCTGAAATGACGCCACGGCATCTGTGATTCAAGTGAATTCATCAGTACACATCTTAATCAGTACCTATTTCCATTGTTCAACTGTTCAACTTCAAAACGCACTTCATTGATTTGTCGGGGGGTCTTGTTATGTTGATAAAAGTTTCATTACTTTGTATTTCTGAATAATTGTTTTGAAATTAACCACTATGCGGAATGCCAAACCGTTTATTTTATTGGTTGGAAAAATAATTCAAAATCACATGATTATAAACGGCCAATTGCCTTGTTGTCAAGTCGGTTGTTTGCGTACGGTGATTTTTCTGTCACTAAATGCTGCTATCGTTATAACGTTATAATATTCTAATCATTTCACTGAAAAATGAATGAATAATGGATGGTGTTGATTATTATCCACCTCTTTCGCATATTGATGCTTCAAAACAATTTTCTGCATGAAATGTTCGACTAGTTGCATACGAATTTTTTGAATTTCCCGCGCACCCTGCTGCATGATTTTGATTACAAGCTGTATCCGGTTGGTAGCTCCTCAAACCTCAAACTCAACAGTCGCCATTTGCTATTTAAGATTCGTTTGCACTTGTATGCATTTGTGAAATTATTGTTCTGCTTTCTTCGAATATCAACTTAAAAACCGAGGTAGAATAATTATAAATTCAGTTTTGTTTGCTTTTTCAACTTTGATTAGATACCCTTTATCTGAGTAGAGTAGGCGAATTTCTCATTGTAGATATTTGTTTTTCCGTGACGATGATAACAAATTAACTTTTTCATTCTTCAATTGTAACTAGGAACGACAATGGAACCTCGTGGAAGGGGTCGTGCTAGAGGAAGAGCAAGAGGTGGCCAGCCACAACAGGGAGCTCAGGGCCCCCGGCCTGGTCCACAGCAAGGACCACCTCAACAAAGACCTGCTCCAGGTCCCGGTCCTCAAGGACCATGGAGCCGCCCTGCGGCGCCTCCACAGACCCAACCACCGCAACAGCCTACTCCATCACATTGGGTTAGGCCACCAGTGCCAACTCCTGCACCTGTAAGTTTTCTCGTTTTCTTCAATACCAATACTGCTCTGCTTAACCTGGAATCATATATCAAAAGGAATCATATTCTATTTATGCATTTTAATGCTTGTGAGACTGCATCAGTGGCATGGGTACTGAGGAAGACAAAATGTATAGATAATAAATGACAACACATGAAAAATTCCTCAGACATGAATCTTATGGGCTCTACCTAGGTTTTTTGGAAGGCGCTCTAACTGAGGCTATTTTTTAAAACCGAATTGATGGTTTTTAATGTTTCTTTCCTATTCCTCCTTTATTTTTTTGGTGGAAAATTAGGTTTTTTTGTCTTTTGGATTTCTTGTCTCAGACACTTTCGGGCTTCTACATGCTGTTTTTACCGGTAGTCCTTCTCTAAGTTCTTTTCCTGGCATTTTGAAGCATTAATAGCTGAAGTGTTTAAAACATTATCGAAACTGCCAAATAAGTTTTGTTTTGGTCCAATCTTTCTAAAGCGTTGCGTTTGTATGCTGCACCGGCCAAAACCATCCAGTTTCTCTTTAATCTTTCCCTAATTATGTGGCTTTTCCAAGTTTCTGGAAGAATAGCTACATTACCCCAATATTCAAAACAGGTGACCGTGAAGATATTAAAAATTACAGAGGGGTATTTCCCTAAAATGTTAGGCATGGTATCGACATATTTGTCATATCAACTAAAATTTTTATAATCCCAGACCAACATGGTTTCCAAGCAGAGCGTTCTACAATGATCAATTTAGTATCATACACTGAATTTCTGTTGGGCGCCTTCGAAGGACAGTCCCAAGTGGATAGTATATACAAAGACTTCTCGAAGGCGTTTTATAGGGTCAGTCATAAGGTGTCGATTCAAAAACTGCTTGATATGAATATCTCAGTAGTTACATGGTTACAGAGTTTCCTCACCGATCAGTTTCAATGTGTACGCATCAATAATGATAAATGCAGTTCATTGAACAAAATTGCTCAAGCATTATGCAGACCAATTTTACAACATATCCCAAGGTATATATATATAACAAAAAAAAAAAGAAAATCACATATGAATATAGAAAATAGAACATGAATTCATTGGAGTTGTGTCATCTTGTACAGAAGTGCTTCTACTGGGTGGTGATGTCGGGTTCTTGCATCGGGGTTTCTCATCACAGCATGGTTTCGAATGATTTCAACATTGTCATCTTTTTCTGCAAAATTCCTAATTAGTACTGGTAGTCTTTTTCTATTGGCATAATGTCTGTGAGTTGATTCAATACAGGGTTTGGTGGGTTGTGAATGAGGTTATTTGGATGTCTTATTTGTGTTATTTTCCTGATAGAGATTGTTTCAGATACTTTAATTATGAATGGGCAGCAGATTAGTTTGTAAATAAGCTTGCTGTTATGTTAGCACCTGCTCCGTTTCAATCAAATTTGTGTAATGTGTGGATCTTCGCGCTCTTGCTCTTTTTTTTTTTGTTGATGACTTCGCTATTGAAATTGAGTTTGGAGTCGAGCAAAACACGTAAGTAGTTAACTGTCATTTCGACTTTAGGAGGATATGTTGCCAAAAGTTTATTTTTGGTGGCTTGGTTGTGGTTGGTTGCAGAGTCCCGGTGATTAAATATGAACCAGGTTTTTGTTACGGTAGCCAGCTGTTCCAAATTACTAATTACTTCGTCCAGAGTTTGTTCGTGAGAAATTAGAGTGGTGTCATCTGTGTTTTGAAGGATATACCTAGCTGGCCCGCCAAATGTTTCGCAATATGAATTATTATAATCTAACCATACCTAATATAACTGAACCTTATAGTACACAGTACGTGACCTGAACGAAAAATTGATTACCACATACTTGAAACTTCATGAGTGGCTTCACTTCGATAAGTCTACCTCATTTTTCCTCTACGAAAATTCTTGAAACTGCTGCTTTTTCAAAATATCAACTTCTCAATGTGTCGATTTTACGTTGAAATATATTGCAATTACCACAAATTTTTTATAGCAAAATTGAAAGATAATTAAATAAGAAATGCGTTATAACACTTGGCGGACAAAAAAGTGCTTCATTCAATGAGCCTACCGTCCCAAACACCTCGATTTCACGAGGTTAGGTTTCGTGATTACCACATGAATCATATTCACAGAATTAATAATAATAATGATAATAATAAATATATTTATTTTTGGAGAATAATTACAGTGCCAATGCAAAATAATACAAAAACAGAAATAACGTCAAGTCAGAAACTATGGCTGAGGTATTTTGCAATAGTGTAAGGTTCTATTTTCAGTAGAATCCTATGAATTCCTTTTTTGAATTCACCGAGTTTATTCATTTGTTTGATACTGGTGGGGAGTTTGTTGAACATTTTAATGCTTTGATAGAAAGGGCTCCTCTCTGTGACAGTAAGTCTATGTTTTGGGTACACATAATCGAAATTTCTAGTGTTATAGACATTTTGGGGTAGATTATTTTCAAAAAGATGTTTGTTTCTAAAAAGGAACAATAGGAGTTCTTGTTTATACACTCCTCTAAGTGTGAGTATTTTAAAACTGCTGAATTTGCCTCTACATGATTCTCTTGAATTTAGTTTCAGCATAAATCTTAGGGCTCTTTTTCGTACAATAAAAATTTGCTCTGCATTTCTGCTACCTCCATAAAAGATAATACCATACCTACAAACAGATTCAAATTTGAATGATAGACCGTTCGGATTACATCTGTGTCAACATACTGACCAATAACTCTCATTGAATATAACACTGTGTTCAACTTTTGACAGACATAATGAATATGACTTCTGAAACTAAGTGTGCTAAGCTAGCTTGTGAATTGTTACACTAATCAGTTCACAACTCATTTTGCTTACAACTTTTCACCTTTTGATGAAAAAGTGAAAAAATTCAGAATGTAGTTAATTTGCATCCTATTTTTTTTCTGCAGAGAAAAACCTCAAAAATTTTGCCGTTTCCATATATTGCCCAGATGATTCGATTTCATCTCTTATTACTCCCCAATCAATGAAAGAGTAATGCTAATATCCTTAGAATGTCAGTTTTTTGTGGTTAAAAACAACTTTACTCCTACTAGAGGTCAAGATAGGTTTTTGTTTGACTTGGATGGTGAATATTAGGTACCCAACAACTTGAAAAAATTCGTCTGCTGCCAGATGAGAAAAAATATTGAATATATACTTTTTTTTTCACTAGTAAGATGTATGCAACCATTGAATTAGTACCTACTACAAATAGAACTTATCGAATGAATGGATAAGTGATGGTCATGAGATAATAAAGATTACACTCTAAATAAAAAATACTGTTTTTTATTGAAACAGGAAATGAAATATTCATTCAGTAGTCAACATAAAATACAAAAAATGAATATAATTGAAATGAAATCAAAAAAATCTGGTAGCTCTAACAAATCTCAACATAGTTGAAAGGTCTACATAAAACCCTTGATTGATTTCAATATCACCAATTTCTCGAAATGTTCGTCGGATATATTACTCCTTTTGGGAGTATTTATCATCGTTGCATACGAAAAGAGCCGTTCTACTGGCGCTGATGATGGTATGCACGTGTTGGGGTGCAAAAAAAAAACGAAAAGCACATGCGCTTTAGGGAATGGCTTGTGACTTGTGAATCTGAATTGTGGCTTCAATTCATTTCCGTGATTTGAAATCACGAAAATCAATTCAGAAGTCACAATTCACCGAAATAAAAATAGCAATTCACAATTCACTTTTTTCAAAATGAATTGAAGCCAGTGAATTGAAATCACTAAAAATGAATTCAATTCATTTCAAATGAATTGAATTCACAATTCTGTCCAACTCTGGTGCAGACCTAGGAATTTGCACTCATCTTCTATTTTTAGTGATCTATTCAGCAGCCGAATTTTTTGGGGAATGTCTAGTCCTGCATGGTTTGTTTTGAACATTACCGTTTTTGTCTTATCGTCATTCAATATAAGTTTGTTTCCCCTAAACCACTCATCTGCCTTTCGGAGGCTTTCTTCCGTCATGGATATCAGCGTGGGATAATCTACTGCATTGACCAGCAAGTTTGTGTCATCGGCGTAATTTATCATTTTGCAATTTTCTCCACAAATCTCCTACAGATTATTCAAAAAAATTATAAAAATCATTGGGCCCATTATACTGCCTTGTGGTACCCCAGTATCAATTGATTTTATATCTGATTCAGCTTTGATTCCTTCCTTGTCTATTACCACCATTTGTTTTCTGTCCGATACATTATTACTCAACATACAATCACACAGCAATTGGTCATATTGGTGGACAAAAAATACTGCTGCTTTTTTCGAGTTTTAATGAGACGTCATTTCATTTTTATATAAAGATAATGAGTATAGTAAGCTACCCTTCAAAGATAGATATATGACTTTTTTGTAGGTTTGAAAAAGAGAATATCCCATCATGTATGATATTTTAAATATTTATTGCCATTCTACTATGATTTGATTCCAAATCATATAAAAATGATCAAGTCATTAGTATCTTTCAAACTACAGATTAAAAAATGGATTCAAGAATCACGTCGAAATTTATTTCATGAAATCTCTCACTTCAATTAAGGAAATTAGTTAATTTCTCAATATTATTTCGTTGAATTCTACAAATTTATCAAATATATTATATATAAATGTAATTCGTATCTCCCGCAACAAGTTTTTAACTTCGCGGGTATAATTGAACTGTTTATTCACCTTTTTACAAATTGATGTATGTGCTCTTTTTTATGAATTTTGAATAAACTCTATTATTATTATTATCTCAGAGAGAAACTGTAGGCAAGCGAATCAAGAGGAAGCTACTGACAGTTAGGATATCACCCTGGTGATGTGATAACACAACATTCAAAATTAAAAATAGTTGAATAAATAATTTATGTCCAAAAGTAAAATAATTGCCCTCCTGCCATGATATTCATCATGCTAACGACAGCCTGACGTTGTGTATGGTGCTGACTCGCTAATAACAACAATCCCTTGCCCCTTCGCATAGTGAATATATCCAATGTTCCCAATATATTTTATACCAACTATCCCAAGTTTATGAAATTATTGATTTCTGGTGGATATTGGTACAGAAACTCGTCAATCAATTAAGAAGACTTAAGACTTAAGAAGACTTGAACAAAGATCTATTTAATTTTGGAAGAAATGCTGGAGAAAGTGCAAATAAAGAAGAATGAGGTGAAGATAAAAAACTGGATGTGTCTTGTCCGACAGAAGGGTACACAGTGAAGATGATTCCAAGCAAAACCCCTCCCTACCCAGATATTCTGGTATCTTTCATAAAAGTGAAGAAAAAAAAATCAAGTGATCGAGAAGAGGAGGGTTAAGAAAATTATAAATTCAAAGGAAAAGGAAGCTCCAAACAGAAAAATTGACATATTTGTTTGTGTTATAAAGACAAAACACAAGACAAGTAAATTCTAGATATTAAACTAAGGTTAAAATGAAAAACGATATCACATTTAAAATTACATATTTAAAATAAAACAATACCTAAATGTTGATAGGAGACTTATCTAATAATATTAGTGAGTAATTTGATGCAGCCTGACCCAGATCCGCGTTAAAAAAATCATCCAATGAATAAAAAATTGCATGTATCAATCAATATATATGCTTGATATTATTTCTGAATTGATCAATTGGCAGACTTTTCAAATGTAGGGGAAATCGAGGTGGATAATAATTTAATAATAAATTAGGAGTGGATTAGGCTGAAACATGCGTTAATACATGATTCATGATTCGCAACTAGTAGCAAATTCCTGAGAGGAAAAAGATTCTTCGATATCTTGTTTGAACTGTATGTGTTTGTTCCACACTAATTCTCTAAGTAAAAACCTAAAAATTTTAGCGCTTGTTGATCCTCCGTTAACTGGCGTTGAGTGAAAATGAAGTTTTTTTGTTTAATTTGCATTAAACAAAGATGTGCCCTGAGAAACCAAATCACTTTTCAAAAAGGTGCGGACACTGAAGGAAAAAAGTTTCAAATTTGTATGGATAAAAAAATGGAGAGTATATAGTTGAAGATCAGAGGCAACGAGAGCAGTGAAGCTTGTATCTATCTGACAGCCAAAAAAGGGAGATGCTGATAAAAAAAAATAACATACATAGAACAAATACAAACTTGGATTATTTTTAATGTATGTTACAACAAATGATTACATATACAGTTACTGCCTTGCCAATGACAAGTGTGACAGCACTTAATATATAATAAATTGAAAAAATCGAGATTTTGCTTGCACAAAGAGGTATTATTAGTTATCATAACTAAAACCTGGATTTCTGTATTAACTCCATAGAATTTTGCTGAAACTGTTTCTGACAAAAATGGGTCATACATTCTAGTGCACTTACAGCAATGTGAGAAGTATGTAGGGTATGTTTATAACCTTCCAATTCGTAGTTGCTAATGTACCAGCGTGCTACCATTGTAGTCAGTAGCAGTTTCAGCAACGTGACCTCAACAAATCAATGGAAAATATACAAGTTAAACAGATGTTGATACAAATTTAATACATTTCAGCAAATAAAAAAACAGATTCCGAGCCAACACTAAACTATGGTATGGTATACCAGCAAAATTCATTTATTCATATCAACGGATAACTCCAATTGTATAAAGTAGTTATACCATACAAACATAGTAAATAATATTTTCCTGGAGTTTGCATGTGTTTGATAAAATATGTCAACTTCATCTTGCACATCACTATATACCCTATGCAATCTGGTTAAAGGACTGTTAATCCCATAGTTAGTTGTATGGAATGAAATTCTGAACAGAGGAGGATTACATGTTATTGATATAAAACTCAGATTGAACTAGTTTAGTAATTGTGGACAATGAATACATCCGTTGACTAGTTTAATTTCCTGCGGTTGCTAAGACTACATAGATAGAATTTATTTGACCAAGTTACACTTGAAGATTTGAAGGTCGTAAAATACCCACCCTAAAATAATCACTGAAAAATTAATAGTTACAAAAGTTTTACTATCCCAAAGGCATATGATGTTGCCATAATCAAAGTGTTAAAACTCAGTTACAATTTTTTTTTATTCTTTCAATTCATGATTTTGAGAATTAATCAGCTCACTTTCACCTCTTTACAGTCCGAAATAATTTCATAATTCTCTCTGCAGTAAAATATAAATTGTTTATTTTTGACTGCAAACCATAGGAAGTGATACAACTATTGTAGAAACTACACTTCCAGAGCATTCTTTTTAATAGTTTGCATTATAAAAAATCGAGTTGTAAATGAAGTCGAAGATACTGTTACTGGTAGGCCAAATTAAGCGCATCCCAAGGTTTACGATTCGCACTGATATGATTGTAATTCGACAATTCTAATATGCACATTTTTTTTTTCATTTTACAGTATTTGTATTGTGTCATCAACTGAATCCATTATTCTTTATTTCAATTAGTTTGGGAGGAACTCGTTGAGAACTAAAAATGAAAATAGCTCTCCGTGAAAGAGATTAATATTTTGAATCGATTGGTGCATGTTTCATTGAAATCAGACCAGAGATGCTCACAAAAATTGAAAAAAGCGTTTTGCCGAATATGGTGATCACCATTTAATATTTCACTTATAATAAATAGCCTACTGATATATTCCTGAAGACTCTTTAATTTTTTTTTTCAGTCGGCGGGTAGGGGGTCCCGCTTAGGGGGAGGAGATTCTGCTGAAGTCGTTCCTCCAGTGGAAGCTGCAGGAGGTTTGTATAATATGTAAACATTTTTTTATAATCAATCTCTTGTGTAGTGTATTCTTATATTTATTATATGATGAGCAAATAAGCGTCAATGCCGATGAGATTACTTCCGTTTTTGTCGTTGGTACATTTTCACATGATGATCCATTATTGTGATCCCTTCATTTATTAATTTAATTGAAATTTAAATCCTCTCACTATTATTTTAAAGTTTCTACAATGTTTTGATGCACAAACGTAGCCAAGGGGAATATCCATTTATTTTTTTATGGTATTTATCGTTACATTAGGTTTTCAATACCTCTTTTAAATAAAATAATTGACAGTTATCGAACAGCCATCATTATCACGCTTTCTATGTGATGTCATATGATTGGTATCCATGGAACACTTTCTGAGTTATTGAATTATAATAATTTCGAGTTTACTGTACTTTTTGGGACATACCTACAGTTTACTTCATTCGTGCATTCAAAAAGGATGTTTACAACGATTGCGCTTATCCAATGTGTGTAAATAATACTTGAAATATCTCTTACAAACGTTTTTTTGATGCACCTGCTACAATTGCGAAAATTATAACAAAATTCAACAAAATCATGAGCCAAGATGCTCAGCTATCATAAAATACATATTTACCGCAGTGGCATTGTTTATAGAGATTTACTTAGTCAATGCCTGTGTAAAATTGATTCAAAGCATTCTTTTTTCGCTGTCTACAGTGTGATGCCGATATTTCTGTATTTTCAGTTGAAAAACTATACAGATAAAGAAATTACATGAATATGAAAACAAAATTGAAATGACCTTTATCAAACGAAAATTGAACTAATTGAAGTAAAAAATGTAAATAAGCAGAAATTGAAGTAAATTAAAAAAAAATAAAATAAAATTAAATTAGGGTTGCCAGTGAGTTACCATTGTTCACTGCTCAGAAGTGGTTAGAATAGAGGTGCTGGCTGGAATAGGGAATTTGCAACTTGACTGACTCTTTTGCTACTGCAAAGTCGCATACATTTGTCCCGTACAAAACTTTCAGTACTTGTTTATCTAGTTTTTCCCAGCTTGTCAATAATTTTAAATGGAATATGTCAATTTGATGAAATTGTTTGCATAGACATTATAACTACTGGACTAGCCCTAAGAGAGAGAGGACTGCAGAGTGAGCAAGATGAAATACTTCAAGTATAACCTCTAAACGAATTTCTTCCTAAATGTAGCAGGTAAAGACATGTTAAGAAGGATAGAGTAATTCTGATTCTAGAGTCTAGATTATCATTCTGTCCTTCACAATCTCACTTCAATGTGCATATCCTTTCTCTCTCTATTGCATTCCACATCGTGTTATATGAAAAACTGTTATAAAGGCAAGCCCATTAGTTATAATGTCTATGATTGATAGCGAGAGCTCTGATACTCACATTTCATCAAGAACTTTACCATGATGACTGGCGGTCGCCTAGTTCGCCAATATGGATGAGCCGACCTTGTCTGAGTTTCACGAATTACTTAGAGGATCTTTACCATCGAAATTGCATAAACAGACATCAAGTTTGATTTATGTCGGAGATGACATTGACTATTGAATAAATACACTGCAGCTGTTTTTCTTGACTTCAAGCGAGCATTTGAAACAATTGATAGAAATATTTTGATAAAAAAATTAAATTATTATGGGTTAACAGGCTCTGTGCTGGCTTGGTTTCTTAGTTACCTTAGTGAAAGAAAACAGAAAACAAAAATTGGTTCAAAAATATCTGATGAGATAGATATCAACATTGGTGTTCCTCAGGAAAGTATACTGGGACCACTTTTATTTATTATTTTTATTTATTATATACCTAAACGATATTTATTATGTTCCTGGAGCACATGAACTTAATTTGTTTGCAGACGATACATTAGTTTATACTTCGAATCCAGAACTTAATGATGCTGGGGATACTCTCAAAGGTTCTATGTAGAATATCGAAAAATATTTACATATAAATAAATTAAGATTGAATGCAGATAAAACAAAAGTCATGGTGATAACAACCAAATATAAACATAATTCTATTGATTAATATAACAAAGTAAAAATTCAAAAAAATTATGTTTTTCTAGGATAGCAAGTCATTTGTCTGTTACTTCCAGAATTTTAACATATAATTGTATAATTAAACCTCATTTTGAGTATTGTCCAACTTTAATGCATTTAATAAACCAAAACAGGGTTTCACAACTTCAAAAACTCCAAAATAGGGGCATGAGAATTATCTTAAGATGCAGTCGTTATACTTCCATTGATTACATCTTGAATATGCTTTATTAATTTTCATTAAGGGTAAATAGGTAATAGAAGCATCATTATTCATCTATTGAACAGAACGTGGAAAGGTTTGGGTAAATTGAGGTACGTAGGTAACTATTTTATATAAAGAATATTGAATTCAATTAAATACTAATATTAGAATCTATCAAGTGTAGAAGGATAGACTTCTATCTACCTTGATGAGTTGCTGCATTAATTAAAAAACAGTTCCTTTTGGATAGAACGAAACCAGTAAGTCAGTAACTTCTCGTATAACTACTCTCGTTTAATATATCTAAAACACATCTAATGTCATTTCAATGTACTATACCAGACATTCCACTAGGAAGACATGTCATCTCGAGTACTCAATCCAATAAATTTTTTGGGAATTTGTCTTGACGATAACCTGAACTTCCGTAACCATGTTGAAGCACTGAGCAAAAAGTTGTCCTCAGGGTGTTATGCTTTACGTGTGGTGTCGAATGAATTGGGTAGGGCAACGGCTAAAATAGTGTACCATGCGTTAATTGAATCGCATATAAGATATGGCATCCCCTTCTGGGGAACCTGCAACAAGCAGTGCTTCAGCATGATTTTCACCCTACAAAAGCGTGCTGTTCGCTATATCTGTAAGGTGGGGCCTAGGGTCTCTTGTAGGGAACTTTTCAGAGAACAGAAACTCCTTACCCTTTCTTCTCTTTTTATACTGGAAACGGCATGTTTCGTTCATAGGAACCTACATATATATAATATCAATCTTGGATCCACACGCCAAAACAACAACAAACAACAACATAAGACTACCCATTCCTATTTCAAATCTAACAAAGAACTCGATCATTTACAATGCAGCTAAAATATACAACCATCTTCCAGAACGAGTCAAAATCATTGAGTCAATAGTGTTGTTTAGGAGAACTGTTAAGATGATTCTCTTAGAAGAGGTATTCTATGAAATCGATGAATACTTCAATAAAAGCTTTAACTAAATATAACTTTATACCCGTTTTTATCTTTGTTGTCCTTCTGACTTAAAAATTCTATTGTTATTATTTTTTTATTTCATTATATTTTATTGTATATCTTTTACTGAGTAGTTATATGTTTTTGTAATGACCAAATCTTTCTCAGACTTTGTCAATGAGATGTAAATCTTCTGACAATAAAGCATATTTTGATTGATTGATTGATTGAACTCATTTTTGCCTATCAACAAAATTTAAGAACTGATATATAATAGATCTCAAATTTTTGGCAAATGTTAGTGACGAAAATTGTCATAAACAAATATTGTATTTGAAAAAGGAATTTACGAAAGGTAAAAATGAGAATTTGCTGACTAATTAGACTGTTTCTATCTAAAAGCAACTGTTTTATAATTAACGCAGCAACTTGTCGGGGTAGATAGAAGTCTACCCTTCTACACTTGCATAGATTCCAATATTAATACAATTTTTTTTGGATTGTGGTAAGTTAGAAAACCAGAAAACTACGAAGAATATATTTATCCACCACAAAATAATGACTTTCAAAGAGTTCATTTCCGAAACAGTTGTTAGGTGGCAAACTCCCACTTTTCATTTTTTCTCTTTTTGCATGTCGGAGGCAACAAAATCACTATTTCTTGGACAATATTGAGCAACCATACATCTATTTTAGGTATATTATCTGATTGCCTTTTTTCTGATCCTTCATCTATGGTATTGAATATACACTATAAAAGTAACAGTAATATAATGCAAATACAAAAAAAAAACAAAATACAAATCACTAAAGAATCGACTAGCACAACACACGGTATCATAACTGCATATGGATAGGTTACCTAGTAAGCGGGCGGACAGTGTTGACCTATGGCGTAACAGAGGCTAAGCGTTTGCGCTGGTGTTCGAATGTTTTCTATAGTTTCAGATTAGAGTTAGTAAATCCAAATACTTTTTTTTTCAATGAAACAAAAAGAGTATTTGTATACGTATAGGCTCTATTCAAAGTTTCGAGCTATTTTGCGTACCTATTTCCATTAGTAGTAACTCATTTGCAGTTAGTTTTGTTACCCCTGTTATATTAGTTTCCATTTCTACATTTGTGAATATGCATGAATGAAATATGCATGCATGAATGTACATGTGCTATATGAGTGAATTGATGCATTTGTGTCCTCGATGTATACAAAGAACGAATAATATTACATGCACTTTTTTGCAGGTGTACTGGGGTCTGGTGAAGGGGCAGCAACGGGTGAGAGGGGCCGCGGTGGTGGTGGTAATGGAGGTGTGCGTGGCCGTACCTACCGTAATGAAATAATTTACACTCGCCCGCCTAATCTAGTTAAACAAGGTAAGACAAACAAAGGAAGAAATGATATGTTTACCAAGCAATGTGTGAACACATTTAACACTAGTACCAATAAATAGAAAGGAAAAACTCACACAACACTCGATAAACTAGTACACATATTAAATCCACATCTAGATACTGGTTGGTCTATTGAGAAAAGAACAAAGCAGCCTACCCATAAGTATTGTTTTTGGGAATTTGCAAATGTAAAAAGTAAAATCATTTTGAAATTTCAGAGTACACTGTATTATGAACCCTCTTATTTTTTCTGGGTTATGTCTGTTTCCCATTGAATGTTTATAGTATTGTCCCATTTTTGGACAACCTTGAAAAGACATAAATGGCGTATTTCTCAAAATATCAGGGTTTTTTTCTTTTTTTTTTTTTCAACTGCTTCCGGAGACTTTTTGTTTTGTGTAATATTTGTTATGATTCCGTTTGAATGGATATTTAATGTTGTTAATCGTTGAATTTCACTTATTAGGGTAGCTAGGAATTATGAACAGTAATAATCATGGGAAAACCATGTGAGATCAATTGTAAAGGTGCTTCCCAAAAACTTTGATTTCTATTTCGTGGGAAGAAATACTACACTTCTCGTCAGTTTCTGATGATCTACAAGTCTCAGATACGACCTGTCTTGGAATATAGTTATCATGTATGGCTTGGCACCAAAATTCATTGAAGCTCCTCGATTCTATTTAGAGAAAGGCAATCTGTCTTCGTCGTAGAAGGGTCACAGACTTGTCTCTCTTCTATAGATATTTTCACGGTCGGTGTTCTTCTTAATTGGTATCAATCGTTCAACCATTGGCAGTATCTGCACGAATTACCCGACGAATACAGAATTTCCACCCCTTCAATAATAATAATAATAATAATACTTTATCTTCCATGTTTTTTCCATTGCATAGGAATAGTCGATAGAAAAATAAATACAGAGTATAAGGAACCTACAAGTAGAAACATCACCTTAAAACTGAAATACCCTACTTATCTAATCTAAACATTCATTCAATGAATAAAAACCTTGTTCAATTGAAAAACTCTTCAAATTTCTCTCAAAGTTATGTTCTCCCCTTAAATGATCGGGCAGTTCGTCAAATATTTTTATTCCAATGTACTCTGGTGCAAATGAAGTCACTCTTAGTCTTGCATATGGCACATGAAATCTTTTTTTTGTTCTAGTGTCATGGTGATGAACACTTTTGTTCATTTTGAAATGTATTCTGTTTTTGAATATGTGAGTGCATATTTCAAATATATAAACTGATATAAGTGTCAAGATGTGATAATTTTTGAAAATTTGTCTGCAAGATTCTCACCTTGAGACATTTGCAATACACCGTATAATGCGTTTTTGAGCAATTAATACATTATGAGTCATGGATGACCCACCCCAGAAGAAGATACCATACCTCAGTCTTGAATCAACTTGAGCATAATAAATGCTCATTAGTTGAGTGGTAGTTAAAACTGTCCGCAGATTCATACATGGAAATTTCATTGAGTTAAGCTCAGAAGTTAGATGTTGGCAATGAGCATTCCAGCTCAAGTTTTCGTCAAGAAGAATAACCAGGAATTTAACACTTTCATTTGATTTTGAGTATGTCGCAGTAGGTTTGTTCTAGCAACACATTTGACCGTTTGGAAATTGGTCTGAAGCAGTCAGAGGCATGCGCAAGATGAATATTGGAGAGCGAAATTCATTTTGCGTATGCCTCTCACTGCTTCAGACCAACTTCCAAACGGTCAAATGTATTGCTAGAACAAACCTATTATTAGCGCTGAAACAGAAGTCTTCTATCCTATTTTGTCCATTATGAAAACGAATAATATTTGTTTTTTTTTAATTGAAAAACAAATGATGGTAATTGAAAAAATCTGATATTTGTTCAACTGCAGAAGCACATTTGTCTTTCAATATTTCGTCATCTGGTGCCAAGATGATCATAGAAATGTCGTCTGCATAAGCTGTATAATGAACTTCAGAAACAGCAGAGTCTATATTGTTTACATGTAGGATAAAAAGGATTCTGCCCAGAATGGACCCATACCTACGCTCAAAGGCTCAGAATTTATACTCTGGATTTCATTATTGACCGTTTACTGGAGAGATACATATTGACTCCTATCTTCAAGGAATAAGGATATCCAGTTGAGAGGAACACCTCTTAGCCCATACCTTTCCAATTTCAGTAAAAGTTATTGATGATCGACGCAGTCGAATGCCCGACTAAAATCACAGAATATCGCCGCTGGGCATTCACCTGCCTCAATATATCTAATTACCTCACTATATAATGAAAAAAATGGCAGTATTAGTTGACTTTTCTGCACGAAAGCCATGCTGCGTGTTAGTTATTATTTTGTGTAAATTCAAAAATGAAGTAAGTTGGTCCAAAAATGCATATACGAATATCTTTGATAGTCCATATGGTACTGTTACTGGACGATAATTCTCCATTAAGTTCGGGTTGTTTTTCTTGAAAATAGGATTCACTTTTCCGATTTTCATTTCTTGCGGAAAGACACCTACAAATGACAGATTAATCAGATATATTAATGGTTTTATTATCATTGGAAGAATTCTTTTCAAAATGTACATAGGAATATCATCTGCTCCAGAGGATTTCTTATTTTTCAATGTATTCCTCAATAAGGATAATACTTGCAAGAAGGTTTGTTAGCGTCTTCCACGATCTATATAGCAATCAGCTGTTACGGCAGGTTCAAAAATGAAACAAAAAAAATTGTATTGAAAAATTGTTTTTATACTTTTAAGTTTTACAATTTCAAAATTTAACAGAAATTTTTATGATTTGACAAATATTATTTAATATTCATTATTTTCTTGCCTTTTCTTGATATAATGACTCTTTTGTTCAATTTTAATATTTTATTGAGAGTGAACAAAATTTTATTAAATCAACTTAGTATTTAGATTTTGAGAAATGTATTGTGACTTGCCATGTTTACCCGCTGTATTTTTTATTGGTGAATAAATCTATCTCTATTAAAACTGAAAATATGTTCGAGTAACTGACACGCTTAGAGCAAAAAAACACGGGACATTTCCTGAGATGTCTTCCATAGCGCCCGCTACATAGTGGTGATTGAATGGCTCAAATTGAATCAGTCTTTTACATTTCACTTCAAATGATGATTTGAATATTTTCATGCCTTTTTATATATCTTTATATTCAAGACTAACTAAATCATACTGCCTGTTTTTGAATATTGTCATTTATTGAAGATAGAAAATATGGGGGTGAAATTAAAAATGAAAGTTGAGTTCATTACAAAATTCAGTTGGTTTCAGATAAGCTTGACAATACCCTAAAAAGATCTTTTTGTCAGAATTATCCATACTCCTTGAACAGTATAGTATACTAAACATTTTCAATATTTTCAGGATCGAGTGGTACACCAATACAGCTCGTTTCTAACTACTTCCAACTTTTGAAAGCTGGAAAGTGGGGCTTGTACCAATACAGGGTCGATTTCAACCCAGATGTGGACCATACAGGTCATCGCAAGAAATATATGCAAGTTGCCATGCGTGGAGAAGGCATAAATGGATACTTGTTTGATGGTACTGTTATGTATACAACACAGAGATTGAATCCTGATCCCATGGAAAAATTTGTGGACAACGATACTGGAGAAAGATTCAGAATAACTATCAGGCTTGTTGGAGATGTAGCTTGGGGCGACTATCACTATATCCAGCTCTTCAATATCATTATAAGAAAATGCCTTGTTTTTATGAAGTTCCAGTTGGTTGGTAGGAACTATTTCGATCAGAAAGCCAGGGTAATAATTTTATCAGTACATACTACAACTTTTTGAGCATTGACAAACACTTATTTTAACGCGTGGAAACGTTACAATCAAATCCTAACCTATTTATTATTTTGATAGCTATTGTTATACAATCAAACAATGAATGTTTTAATGTTATTTGAGGAGGTAAATGAGTATTTGAATCCATTTTTTGGGTTTTCTCTCCCCTGAAAATAAAAAAGTTTTAGATTCTCATTTGTTTAAGGGGCAAACTGGTATATTTGCCCCAATATGTAACTGCAATATTATGACAAAACAAAATTGACTGAGTGTTTTGTCAGTTAGTATTGAATCCTTTGTGAATTTAGAGATTGAATTTAGGAAAAAATCTAAAAATTATTTTATACTTCTTTTTGACGACGTTTTAATCAGTGTTGTCGCTCACAGACAGAATACCTCAAAAATTCATTCATATTATTATTAGTATTAACTAACGAAGGACGAAGTTTATTGGATATTGTCGATGGACCAGCATATTTTTAATACTTCCATTTGAAGTAAAATTGGTCTAGCCAAAGAATATTGGCGGTAATCTGTGATAAGTCATTGAATTTATTATTTTGTTGGTCATTCATTTTCGAGAAATATAAATAGAAGTTTGAAGGCTGTATTTGATTTTGTGAAGAAATAAGTAGTTTATTTTGATATGATTGACTTGGTTCGAATAAAAACAAAGAAAGAGCCACTGAGTATATCACGTTTATTTCATTGTCCTTTCAGACTGCTATTCCTGAATTCTGTCTGGAATTGTGGCCTGGATTCGTCACTTCCATGCGTCAACACGAAAAGGAGATTCTCTTGAATGCCGATCTATCCTTCAAAGTCATGCGACAAGATAACTGCTATGACTTGCTGTTGGATTGTAGATCGGCCAACCAGCGTGGAGAATTCCAGTCCAGAATTATCGGTAGCATAGTGTTGACATACTACAACAATAAAACCTATAAAATTGATGATGTCGATTTCAATACATCCCCCAGCTCAACTTTTGCCAGAAGAGATGGGAGCACTATTTCTTTCGTTGAATACTATAGGACCCGCTACAATATAAACATTCAGGTATTACGAGTCAATTTTTCCATTGAGAAATTCGTTGATAATGGTTGACCTTTCAGGTTACAAGTCAACCCATGTTGGTTTCGCGAAGTAAACCAAGAGAAATCAGGGCTGGGATGCCCGAAACTGTACTTCTCATACCCGAACTTTGCCAGCTTACTGGTCTCACAGATCGTCAAAGAGAAAACTTCCAGCTCATGAAAGCGTTGGCGGAGCACACTCGAGTGGGACCCCCTGCCAGAATGGATCAACTGCGTGCGTTCAGCAACAGAATGCAAAACTGCCCCGAAGTCATGCAAGAGCTCCGTAACTGGGACCTGAATCTTGCGCGGGACTTGGTCAGGTTTCAAGGGAGAGTTTTGCCCCCAGAAACTATCCTTGGAGGTAAGATCTGTTGAAACTGAGAATATAATTTTTTTTATTCATTTTGATCGAGATTCCTACATCTATTTCAATTTACAAACTTTTACTTTATAGGAGGTGTAGTAGTAGTAAGTGTGTCGAAACCTTTTTTTTTTGACAAAAAATTCCTTTAATGTCATCTGAAAGTTTATTGAATACACAAAAGTGTGATGGGACCAATATGTCATATCAATTGTGGGTGACGATATTCTTGTTTAAGAAACGGAATATTTATTTAAATTCTATACAATTGCTCTGAATGAACTTTTTGATAATAAGATGTAGTTTACACCTGATCTAAATTCCTATTTTACGTTCTTCCCTGTGCAGTGTTCGGAAATTTGAAATTTTGACTCATATGCTATTCTGCAACTCACCAATATTTTTATTAGGAATGAAATTTTGACAAATAGATAATAAAAGAGTTTTCCATATGGTGAAAATTCTTGAATCTCACTGTATATAGTCTATGTTATTGGTGTAAGGTATTCCTCTATTCATGAAACCCCATAAAAAGTATGTTTCATCCGGTAAACAGATGGGCGAAGGGTTGACCTTATAACAGCACTGGAATGAAAACACAAAATAAAGTTATAATTCTGAGTTCTTTTGATTTGTTTCCACATTCTGAAATCTAAAGAGGCAATACTCTTTTCTGCAAAATAAAATCCCTCTATATGTTACTGGAAGATAGATACCCAGAAAATTATTCTGTGATCCATCTAGAATAAGTGTACATGGCAATAGACGATATAACACATCTACTTGTAATATTCCTTAGCCTATACAAAAGCAAGCTTTTTACATATTATATAATACTAATAATATTTATTGATCTTCAGAAACACAAGGCTTATATATAAGTCAAATACGAACTTTGTCAAATCCTTATCTACTAGTATCCATAGTTTTTAACTTCGCGGGTATAATTGAACTGTTTATTCACCTTTTTACAAATTGATGTATATGCTCTTTTTTATGAATTTTGAATAAACTTTATTATTATTATAAAAGCCTGAAATTTAAAATTGAGGAATGAATAGTAACAAAACACTTTAAAATCTTTACCTTAAAATCACTGTGCAACAATGACATGAAATTTTTATTTCATTAAAAAAAATTCAAAGAGTTTCCGATCTAGACACCTAAGAACTCAGTAGCCAGACAACTTGTTCTATTGATCCACCATCTATTCTCGCCAGATGACTTAGGTATCGTCCGCAAACAGGAACTATACGACCACTATTCACTGAAAAAGTGATATCATCAATAAATATAAAAAAAAACTGATAACCTAGCACAGACCTTTGAGGAAGTCTGCAATTTCTCTTCAGAGTAGTAGACTGGTGGGAGTTAATCGCTGTCAACTGATTTCTGTCAGGCCAAACTCAATCAGTCGAACATTTTTTTGTGAAACCCTATTTGCGAAGCAAAGCAAATAAGGGTTAACGTGGTTAAACGCCTCACTGCAATCCATGAAGATACCAAAGCTTTTTTGTCATTTAGATTTTCATAAGCTGAGAATCGTTGACTGAGTCGACCTTTCCTTCCCAAAACCATTGTCTAAGGATGTATAGTCGGTCAACCGCAATGGTAAAAGCATTGGATGGATGTTGCCAGAGCCATCTATAATTTTATACTAGAAACTCAGAAAAATATCCCGTAATGTGGCGCCTTCATCGGAAGGAATGCAAAACCACAGCATTTCTAACAATTTTTAGGTTTGCTGTGGCAAAACTTCAATTGAATAAAGCGCTGACACAGTAGATTCAGTGATTCAGTATATGTACAGAACATATTGATGATAATATCATGTTGAGCTGAATTTAAGCCGAGATATAAGCCGTATTCGGGTTCACAACAAAAACTGTCCAGGAACGGTTCGAAATAGTTGGAACAAAGGTTGGACTATTGAGGCGTGAAGGGTTTGTCTCGAATATATTTACAATAAATAATTGGGTGGGTGATTATTTTGAACCGTCCTAGATGAGTATTACGAACCCGAATACGGCTATAATTTGCATACGGATGTTCCGAATATCAGACTTCATGAAAAATAATATCCAAGTATAGATATTGGTATAGAGAATATGATTTTGAGGCCACTTATTTAATCATCTTTTAATTTGGTAGGGGTACATATCATTCGAGTGACAATGTATTAACATTTAGAATAGAATAAAACAGAGGTTGAGTTTGGTGATGGGAAAGATTTTCATCAACATTCATGCGGTAGATGATGAGTATTGTAATTTATTCCGATTCTACAAAAAATTGTTAATTTGAAGTCGAATATCAGGCATTTTTTTAAATTGAAGATGGCGGATGAGCTATGTGATTTATGGCCTAATTCCATTTAAATCTGGTATATAGGCGCCTTTTGTGCCAGAGATCATGATTTTACTAGGTTTTTTTTGGCTCGGTTTCCTGTCTGTCTGTTCGCGGTACAGATCTTGTGGAGTAAAATTTGACCAACATCTTATTGAAATTGCAGATGTTCGCATAGGTAATTCCGGGGAAAATGCAATATGAAATTTTTGTTACCTACAGAAAAAAACAAAATGGACGTGATTTGGATTATTGTCCGACTGTATTGAAATTTGGTTTGTTGGAGTTTTCGGAGCAGGAGAATATGAATAATTAGTCAAAATTAGTAAGATCAAGATGGTGGCTCCAAGATGGATGTGATTTTGTTTCGATTGAAAATTGATAGGTGGGGGTTTTAGGGGTCCGAGATTGTGAATATTAAGACATTTCTCATTTTCAAGATGTCGAACGAGTTTTGCATTATGGGTAGTCGATTCAAAATTGGTATGTGGGGGCGAGAAAGAGGTCAGAGATTAGTAATTTTTTGTTGAAACTCAGAAATAAATTTTAAGGAAATTTTTTGTTGTTAGTGTGGTTCGTCCAACTTGCCACCTCAAAATCTTATTGGTCTGACCGCGCCTGTTCAAATTACAAAGCATGTACTCACCAGAAAAAAGCCTTCCTAGCATATTTATGATGCAGAACGGCATCTCACTTTACGAAGACGAATTTGTGTCTA